>PKRV01002163.1:1829703-1999419 GCA_003709505.1 Hyphantria cunea | reverse complement strand
TATATATATATATATATATATTTATTATTGGTATTAATTTAATGCACAATTTTATGTATTTTGAAGCTTACACTAGTATTTTTCATGACCTTGTTGAGTACGAGACAGCCGCTAACACATCTAATCACTTGGATAGATGAACAAATAGTAGCGACAGAACAAGAAAGATGTGGATACGTGTATTTATTCACGTACACATAATTGCTCAACACACATAAATGTTAGAAGGACTAGACTCACAAGCAATATTCATTTTGAGTGTGGGACTATTGGCCTTATTAATATGCGACCCGGACTCGACTCTTCGAGGAGACATTTCTTTGTTTTCCCCACTCATCAGTAAATTTAAAATCACTTTTTGTGTTTAATGTTTCTTTTTGACGACCAATCTTCTTCAAAGCAAATTTAAATCCGCGCTAGTGAATATTATAATAATATAAGTTCGAAAGTAAATCTGTCTGTCAAAGGTGATCCGAGAAAGAACCAGGGTCATCAACATAGCGCACAGGATTAGCAAGATGAAGTGGCAGTGGGCTGGCCATATTTGCTGTGGAACCGATAACCGTTGGGGTAAAAGAGTTCTTGAGTGGAAGCCGCGTCTCGGCAAACGTAGTGTAGGATGTCCACAGGCCAGGTGGAGTGATGATTTGCGCAAGACGGCTGGCAGGAACTGGATGCGAGAAGCCATGGATCGAACTAAGTGGTGTGCAATTGGAGAGGCCTATGTCCAGGAGTGGACTGCGATAAGCTGATAATGATAATGATGATGATGATTACGGCTAAATCGTTACACTACGCAATTTGGCATAGATATACTTTAATTCTTGAGGAAGGATATATGTTTTTCTTTTTATCGCGATAACCGAGATGTAGGCGGGCGAACCGATCAATCAAAAGCTAGATGTAGAACATTTGGCTTATATACAAGTCAGGCTTTTGACTTATATCACATTTCTTTAGAGTTGGACTTCAGCGCTGTGTTGTATTTATATTTTAAAATAAGATTTATTCAGCATCTTTAAGAAGAAAAATATAAAACGCAAATTTTACGCCGCCCTTATGTGAGATACAATGAGCAGGTTACATAAAAAAATAAACAAATACATGTATCTATTGTAGTGTTAAGCCATTTACATAAACAAACGTGGACAACATACAATAGAATGCGTATAAATAACAAGATGCGCGCCGCGAATGCGAAGGGTTGCCATACTTAGATAATTATTTTTAAATTGATCATAAAATGTTATTCAGTGAACACGCTCCAAACTGATTATTATTGTAATAGTTGGAATTATATTTTAATATAATATAATCAGAGCCTTATTAAGTTTCGTTTTAACAACTGTTAACTAAAACACCGAAATTTTTATATACTGTAATTATATGTATTTCTTACTGTTATTGTAATTTGACATTTTCTTTATGTTAAATAGAAAGTACGATAGATAAAGAGGGGCGATATGTCAGATCATCAAACAAGTCTGTGGAACAATAGCAGTCAGCCTACGACACAGTGTGGAAATCAACGGGCCGTCACACCACCAGGGTTTGCCGCGGGGCGGTGTGTCAGAAACGAACCGACTAAAACCACACGGTGTGCCACTCTGCGCCTGAGACGGGAGGGATCCGGGAACCGCTTTATTACAACATCTAGACCGGTGCAAGCGCAACTTTGTCGAAAAGAAAGGAAAACAAATCTGTAACTAATGTCTATTTTAAAAGTAGTTATGGCAATTTCTGTCCATATTTTTAAAGATGCTTGGAATGGATGAGGGCGAAAAATTGTTAATAAAATAGTAATACAAAATAATTATGCATTTTATTTGTGACAACCCTATACCTTAATGCAGTAAGAAACACGTGCGCGCTTTGTCTGTTTTCCATTCTTTGGTCCAGCCTGTCTCGCGTTTAGTTAAATGATATAGATTCATTCAGAATCGTATTTAACTGCATGTTTATTGTGCCGTATATAAATTTTGTAAGTTTAATAATTCATACCTGTGTTTCATCGTCTTCTATGTATTAAAAAGAAATAATATCGTGTTCCTTTACTGAGTATTTTATCAAGTACTTTCATTTTAGAGTTATTCTTGTTTCTTTAGGAATACTAACTTTTGGTCACACATTAGTAGCATTCTTATTAGAATTGAGTCTTATTCAGATATGAATAATAAATATTTCGATCATTTTACATACAACGCCATCTAGTGCCAAGCTAAGCAGAGCTTGGTTATGGTACTAGTTGTCTAGTAGTATAAATACATATATACTTTTTTGTACAATACATACGTAACACACCCAAACCCTGAAACGAATATTTGCAGATCATTCCGATCCGACCCCGAAACCTCAAGTACAGCAGTCGCATACGCTACCACTGCGCCACAGAGGCAGTCAGATTGTTAAATTGGAAATAGGAACCACTCCATCACGAGTATTTTTTGTTATACTACCGCCGTAAGTCGTTTAACTCTAGAAGTGCAGTCTCACTGCAAAATATATATTATAATTTTCAGGAGACTCTCACGATAAGCTTATCAAGGTTGTCTGGTAGAGATCAACCTTAACAGTAAGATCGTCCATTGAACACACACTTGCTAAGATAGCTTGGCTTGTTATTGGTTTACAATGACGAATATTCTATTTAAAAAACTTCTTATCGGTTCATCTCCTCACTCAAGTTGACCATTGACTATTAAAATCTGATACATTTCAATAAGAATCCGTAATCAGATGATTAATGAAACGATAATATGC
Source organism: Hyphantria cunea (assembly GCA_003709505.1). Lineage (NCBI taxonomy): Eukaryota > Metazoa > Arthropoda > Insecta > Lepidoptera > Erebidae > Hyphantria > Hyphantria cunea. The sequence continues at coordinate 1,996,659 of PKRV01002163.1, read as the reverse complement.
TATGATTATTTTATTCTGATTAAATTAAAGATTTACTATAAATATGTAAATTAAACGCAAAAAGAAGGCAAAGGAAATGCCTACATATATGTTTCCATATAAGTACGCTAATAGAATATTCATATATTGCAAAAGCGTACACGTGCGTGAGTGTAAACGGAACTCGACTACGCAGGTGTTAACTAATACATATAAAATACGAATGTTATTTAAAATGACACAAACATTATATTAACTAGTACATATTTAAAGTATAAACTATCGTAATTAGCTCTGTAGTTTTTTGTACAAAGGATGAAGAAACAAACACTCATTTACCAACAGTGTTAAACGTTTCTAAGGCAAGTGGAAACAACTGAAGCAGGCCTGTATATCATGTATATATGAACTTACCCTCCTAGCGTATCCAAGAAACTCAAACACAAGGAAGGGATCATATACAAAAATTACTAAACACTACTAACTAAAAACTTAACCTATAACACTACTAACATTTAGAGATTACAGAAATCAAAATAATTAACTTATTAATTTAAATCCTAGGAGCACCGCACAGTATTTAAACGTTAATAAGATGTTTTTCTATAACTTTCAGACAAAAAACCGAAATATAACGTGGAGCTTTAAATTTAAAACCACTTCAATTAAAATATAAGTATAAGTAAAATAAATAACAATAAACCTGTTATCTTTTACCCGGTTCTACCACTCGTCCAGTTGATATTCTATTGTAAAAACTTTTTTATCTTATTATGACTGAATTCCTTCCATATATTTAAATAGTTAATGCTGGGGTACACTTCTAAGTATTTTTAATGGCGTATTAAAGGTCAACGTTGTGTTAAAATTTCAAGTCAAGTAGACCCAAAGCGAACCCGAGATTTTAGATCACACAGTTTTCCGCTTTGTAAACGCTTTGTTAAATTTCCAACCTTTTTTCAAAGGGTCTTAAACAATCAAACATTTTGTTTGGTGTTTGTATGCAACGTAAGCTATTTGTTTGATTGTATAATATTTGCTTGCAAACTTGGAGCCGTTTACGTTTTATTTTTCGATAAAAGGGGGCTTTAACTTAAGCTAATAAAGCGCACATTTGACTGGCCTTTTAATCTAGAGTCTAGTAGTTAGTAACCTTGACTGATAAATCGGAGGTCGTGGGTTCGATTCCCAACCAGGATAAATATTATGAGCATATTATTTATTCCATGTTTAAATATAACTTTGGCATAGCACGTATGTACTTTTACATAAATAAGTTTATTTTGGAAAGTAGGCAGAGCCTGTAGGTACTAGCAGCACTCTGCCGTAAGTAAGGCGTGTGAAATTGTTATTATTATAATATTAAGTGTCCTATAGAAGCGTGTTAGTGGAGAGTTTTTAGTCTGCTGATTGGCACTAGCTTTCAACGCCGTTCTCATGACGTAATTTCCGTTTCCAAGTGCAATAACGTGTGAGTGCATCAAATGAGGACGCGAGCGCCGCGACCTCGGTGGTCAGCGTTATTCGTCCGATATCAGAGACCGTCGACGAACGCAGTGCATCGATTACTGGATTATCAAAATGTCTAATTCATGCATAAAGGGAATCAACGATGTTCGTGTCTCATTTGAAATACAGATATTTCATCTCTGATAACTTCTAGTGGTGACACTCAAATCAAAGTGATATACTTTAATGTTTTGAATGTTTTATATTAAAACTTATTTTGATTTGAAACATATCGCTTTGTGAATTGGCTTTTACCAAACCGTTCAAGAAGCGTATAAACGCTAGAATGTATACGAGTATTGCCTATATAGAAGTCATAATGGTTTCCCTCAGAAAATGATTAATTAATAAAGCTTTACCCCCATTCTTCATGTTCTGTTTACATTTTATATTATAATTTTGTATGGTATGTATTGCGAGAAAGTTTGGAATTTATTTCATAGCATTATGTCTGAAAACATTTGTACTACGCACTAATTGGGTGAAGGCTCATACTCAACGAAATGAGCATTAATTCTTGAGCTGGAAATGTATAATGCTAGCTGATTACAAATATAACGTATCTATTTATAATATTATCATTTTATTGTGTAATTTTGCATTATTTTAATACGTTTCGCTTTATATTCTATTTTATCCATATTTTATTTTAACACAGTGTTAAATATAATATATGTATACTGAAAAAGAAAACGCTAGCATTTGTACCGGTCTATGTCGTTTAACTAGGTAAAAGTAAATTAGCCTATTTATTATTCAAAGATATAATCAACAGTACTTTAAAATTTCATATTAACTCTCAGTAATTTATGCGTGAACCAAATGTCACATGCTAAAAAAAATATATATTTATGACATTAGTATAAAGTAGAATAAGGGTATTAAGATAAATACGTAGACCTACTATAGGATTTGGTCATCGGCATACGCTATTCATTTTTATTTTCCCATCTATGTGCTTTACTTTCAAATAGTCACCAGGTGAACGCATACCAAATGCACGCAAGAACCATTACCAGCACAATATTATTTCCTGAGACTCGCAACATTGTAACAGAGAGTAGTGCTCGCCTCCGACTATGTTAATTTAACTATCTACTTGCCACTTAACGGGTTCATAACTTATTAAAACAGACAGACAGACAGTAATGGCGGGTAATATCAATCAATGAGAATTATATTACAGTTGACAATGCATGGTGTGAATTAACGGTACTATTAATAGCATTTCATTTTCATTCCTGTAGATCAGAGGTAACGGATGACAAAAAATATGTATGTGTGCTTTTAAGGAACTTTAAAATAGCAAAATGCTTTTAAGTCCTCGTGATCTTTTATTTTGTGCTAACTAGATAGTCTCATTTTATCATCTTAAAAACAGATGGGCACATCTTTAGCGTTTTGGAAACGTTTCTTCCAGGAATCCGTACATATTTTTTCATATAATACAATAAATATTGTGAATTAGATGAATGAACACCAACTCTTTATTAATCAAATAACAACATTGTAGGTTAAAATATATTGTATAGAAAAACTATGAAGTGCTGAAGTTTTCAATTTCACGTAGTGTTTGGATAACTTATTCGATGCTTTTGCAGATTTTAACGTCATCTTGGTATTTATCGATATTTTTATTCATATACGCATATTGATACTGAAATATTGCCGGTTTTTTTATTATAGCTTCCATTTTGTAGCGTAAGTATATTAAGAAGCTAAATACAATTTAAAATTTATATCCTTGGCGAAGGAATTTTCTTCTCTAACAGCTTTTTACTAAAAAGTACTTTAGCCGTCGTAAAATCTGTACATTATTGTCAGGTTGTAACTTAATCACAAGGCAGACAATATCATGTTATTAATGGATTTGGTATTTATTATTTTTATCTTCTGAGAACTTGTATTCCGCCGACTCCTCATCGTCTTAAATAATATTTTAATTTATAGAGTTTTTAGTTTCAGTTTTAAGATCTTTCAAACAACTGAACGGATATTAATGCAGTTTACATCAATAGATAGAGTGATTAAAGAGGAATTAATATGCATATTATATTAGAGGAAACCAGGAAATTTCATAAACTTCCATGCAAAACCGGGCCGAGTCGCTAGTAGGTAAGTAATAATCCTACCTTAAGAAATTTGTTTACATATACTCGTAAGTAAGCACTCCATATAAACCAGGTGCTAATAACGTTAACTACAACATAATATTGCACGCAAAAGTGTGCCTTATTACATTTTTTTTTCAACAGAGTCATTATTACTAGGACGGTTAAAACATGATCGAGACAAATGCTCTGACACGTTTATTTACTATAGAAAAAAAATACGGTTTTTCTAGGTACTTTCCCTCACTAGTTACGCGTTTTGTCCACCTTTCCGGAATTTTTTGATGCCGGTATCGAAGATTTCCTTGGGCAACTTGGACAGCCATGTAAGCGAGAACTCCTCTACCTCGTAGTCGAGGGCTTCTTTCAGTGGTCCAAACATGTGTGTGGCAATCGCAGGGTGATATGCCGACATTGCACCGAGCGAGAGACGCGCGGCATGAGGCTGCTTTAATTTTTACTCGAAGTTCAACAGTTTAGGAATCCATCGAGCCGTTATTTTACTATATTGAAAGTGTTCTTGGTTGATAGACTCTACACTACCAATACTGATGCCGAGTTCGGTCGAAATGTCTCAATCATTTGTCCAACGGCCCTCCAAAATGAATTGTTCTACGCGGCGAATGTTGTCTGGTGTGAAGCTGGTTAGCGGTCGACGATCATGCGGCTCATTCTCGATGGTTTCGCGTCTATCCTTGAATGTTTTGACATATTTAAACACAGCAGCCCTACTCAAGCACTTACTACCGAACTGATTTCCAAATTAGATTGAAAGATTGATTGACAAACGCAAAAAAAAACCGTGTTTTTAACGCCTTCTTACTCAAAACACGAAAGACACGTTGCCCTAATGGTCGTAGCACGCGCGTAAAACGTGCGCTCCCGACGAAAACTATGTCACACTGTTCGTAAGGGACCCAGCTACAGTATAACATACTCAAACCACGACCTTCAATACATACATGCACGCCATCTATAGCATTTGTCTCCATCACATTTGAACCGTCATTGAATTATGATACTAAATCATAATTGCAACCATAAAAGGCCATCTGCTAAAAGACTTCCTTATTCATTTCTAAGAACATGAGTTGGATGAAGCTCATTTTAACATCATATTTTACTAAAAGATCTTGTGAAATGAGTGAGAGTATATCTTGCAAGCCGCGATAAACCTAATGTACTCTAACGTTGTAGATTATACATACAAACTCAGAACGTTGAGCTGTAGCTGTAATAAATTGAGCAGATGCGAGGAGCAATTACTTACTTACTCACTTACTGTATTATGGGATCTCGTTGACACCAGCAATGAATTAAGTAATTATATAGTCAAGTTTTAGATGGATTATGTCTGTTATGAACTAAAGTGTTGCAATTATTGAAATATCATTTAATATTCATATTTATGAAACTGAATTATTGTATGATTGACGACCATATAAATGGAAGCTTAGGTTTTATTTATACAGCACAATATTTTGTTGGATCTTCTCCTCCTTCGGGGTTTGGCAACGAATTGTCAAGGCGTTTATCTTTACTTTTAGTAAACTAACTTAGGACATGTGTGACTCCTTGATCGTATTGTTCCCTTTACCGCAATATACGGAGATACTACGCGATTATATTTATCACATGTAATGAAACTAAGTACACTTTGATGTACATTTCTTTGTTTCCGTTACAGTTACATAAAATAGCACAATTAAATGATATTTGTTTTAGTGATCAGTAATGATGTAATTAGAAATTTAAATTTATAAATAAGCTCATTACTCTATTTATCTGTTTTTACATATAAGGTGTAAAAAATTCTGAGAGGATCTAAGTATTAGAGTCTGCTTTTAGCTTCATGTCCAACTTTGACTACTATTTCGAAAATTCAATAATTTTTATAATAAAGAATTTTGATATTTACTTTACAAAACATTTGCAATTTGTGTTAAAATAATAAACAGGTGGATCACAATGACAAAAATTTGAGCTTCGCAAAAAATAATATAAATTTAAAATTCGCAAAAATAAATTTTCAAGTCGGGGTGACTGTGACTATTAATCATTCTAACTATCTCGTAGTCTTTATTGAATAAAACTTTTAAACTGAAAGTGCTGAATTAAAAACTTACTAAGTATCCCAATTATAAAACGTCTCTCAAATTTAAATTCTTTCTACTTTTTAAAATGGATTTAGAATCATGGTTTTAAATTGGATTAACGTGTTTACATTTAGCAGATTGTATGAATTCGCCGCCATTTGATGATTTTCCCCTTTACCCAAATTAAAATTCAGTTTTTATCTTTTGTGAAGATTCTTCTAAGTGATCATTATAGGGCTGCCAATACCCCTTGTCATGTGTGATGATGGTCATGATCATTATATTCAGAAATAAGGTCTTTAAATTATTATGGGACTTATATAAAATTGCACAATTTTAAACATCTTAGCATTAAAATTGGCATGTAAACTTTTTCATCCATTTATGAAAGGCTTAGTTAGGCAAAGGGTGACGACCCTTATCCGACCGAACCTCAAGTCCTCGATTAGTATGCTATAGCTTACTATTAAATTAAATCCTGTCGACGGAAGCTTTTGATAACTGAATTGAGTGAACTAATTTCAAAGCAGAGTTGTAACCTCATTTACGTATTGTACGTATACGTAAATTTATTTGTTTAGCTATAGGTAAATTTATTACAATGTAACTCTAAAATCAGGTCAGTTTTAAACATTGTACTAACGCCAGAATGACCGACTGATCTGATTTTTTTGTAATAATATTTTCATAACTTTCTAGCGAATGGGATGATGTAAACTTCAGGGTACAGCTTTACTCATAAACGTTATTTAATTTTAAGCAACGCTATGTTATTTTCAATTTTCAATTTGTAGCCTTTGAATTACAAATAAAAAGGTGGTTAAAGATAGGAACTTGTAATTTAATATTACCTTTCATGATTCGTAAGAACACCATTACAGGTAAAGTTATTATGACGAAAGCAAAGTAACACATGCCTTTTGTCGTTCCTTAGCATTTATTTTCTTGCAGTAAAAAATGCTTACGTTTCCACTGCTGAATATAATGTGGATTTGCCATGAGTATTTTCTTTATTTTTTATATGCGAGTATTACTAACAAATACTATGCATTTACAATGACTAAGAATATTTTTGTAAATAAACTAATTCAGTTGCAGATAACTTCGAGAATATTCTTTATAGATTCACAGAGAACTCGAGAGTATTTTATACTGCGGTAGATATTCCAGTAAATCCATTAACATATTTAATATACACATATATTTAGTAACCTTACTACATATGGATTGTTTGTTTTGTATACGGCTTAATGTACTATCCTAATAGAGCTTTCAATACAATAAAAATGTCAAAGTATCGTAGTCCATAAGCATTTAATATTTATGCAACAAGCAACAACCTAGCAATTTATTCAAAATTGGATATGAAAATGTAAAAGGCTTTTGGAGTTTGAAAATACGAATTTCATACACAAAGAAAGTTATTCTAATGTTATGAAAAGCAGATATATTAATAAAAAATGCAACACTAGAAAGATATCTCTTGTTAAAGGACTTTCCAAACATACATGAGTCAGATACAAAGAAAACCCAGACTCAGAATAAAAATGTGAATTGCTGTCCCATGTGAGGTTTGTACCCACAAAACTCAGCGCAGTAGAAAATTTCGTAGGCGTCGTTAAAACCGCTATGCCATCTGTACAGTCGAAATATATCAAATCAATGACGATATGATAAGTTAACTGCAGGCATATTGATGCTTTCCATTCTCAAATTATATTTGGGGTTGATGCAATGTGTAACATTGCTAAAGGATTTGTTTGGTTTCTTTTATGGCGGCCAACGGCCCCACGCCGACCCTACTGGGGCATGTGATTGTTGTTAAACAGTACAAAGAAAAAAAGTAAAATGGGGAACAGAAAAAATAGGAAGAGGGAATTATATTATAAGAGGCACAAGGGACTATTTTGAAACTATAGTAGCTCAAAGAAGTTGGAGTTACGTTCTCGGATATTTAATTGTCCTATGATTATTAGAACTAGGAATAAATTAAAACAAATAAATAAAATATTTCCTGATTAATATTCATATTAAATAAAAATATGTAGCAACACGTCTGTCCAGGGTGGTATAACTGCTAACTCTAAACCTTTTTTCTAAGGAGAGACCTATATCTTACAGAGGGCTATTAAGGGCAGTTGATAAATATAAAAGATAATTAAATTTCCATTTTGAACACGCAAAGTCATACAGATTTGATTTCAAACAATCGTACTTTTAACGACCACATCAAAATTTAGATCTCATTATAATGTGATTCATATCAGCTCGTCGCCTTTGTTTGCCTCCAATATTAGCTTTTGAATCTTAAAGCAATTTACGTACATATTAATCCGTACATTTCCGAGATAAGTGTAAATAAATATTTATCGACATGTAATTTCCTGGCGTAGACCAATAAGGGGACCTGACCCTACATAACGGGAACAAAGGAGGGAGGGAGACCCACAAAAGAAAAAAAGAAGGTACTGGAACCATCCGTGAGCAATTTGAAACTAACTCTAAAGCAACCCTTCTGGTTAAGCCGGTATAGTAGGCCAAAATCTCCTTTCTAAGGACGGACGTTGACTATGATTAGATCTTTTTTGTTTAATCCTTGAGGGTATAGAATATTTGTGTTTTAAGTAAAAACATTTTATAGGAAATAATGTCAATTACGTAAAAATCATTATTTTAGTTCAAATTCCTGATAAAATATGAACAACTTCAATGAGCGCTTGTGGAACTAAAATAATAACTTACAATAACTATTAATAAATGCTCAGTATTCAATACAACCAAAGATTGCATAAATCACCATTTGATTTATAACCATAACCAAAATTTGGGTTAATCATAAATTCCCGTGTGCAATGTATTGTCATAGTACAATTATTTAGGAATGATTGATAACACTGAAATGATATTGTGTGTCAAATATCAAATGATTATAATGTAGATATTACAGAATTTACTGATACGTTCATTAGGAACTCTGATTATAACTATTATCATAACTACTGTTACGACTCAGTGAGCATAACCCGATAGTTGGTTAGTAGTAGTAGATAAGAACGCAATCTAAAAAGAATGGGTAAAAATTTAAAAAGTTTTGCATAGGTGCATACATATATGTTATAGATCTTGGGGATATCGTCGAAAATAGTTATTATATATATACTGGTGAACGTAGACTTCCACAAAAGAACAACAATACCTTTTATTTAAAGACAACTCCTGCATTTGGAATATACATCCTCTCGCAGATGACTTTACAAACGTACATGAAACGGACACAAAGAACACCCAAACTTAAGTAACAATTTGTGGATCACACTAAGTATTGTCTCATGTAGGATTTGAACCCACTACACTTAAATACTATTGTGCCCGTGGTTCTGTCGGTGTGTCGGTTATCGCGGCAAATAGTAGTCTGTGTGTTATTCTGATGTATAAGCTATATTACTGTGAAGTTTCATCCAAATCTGTTGAGTAATTTTTACGTAAAAGAGTAACAAATATCCATCCATACCTACAAACTTTCGCGTTTATTATATTAGTAGAATAGTAGGATAGAAAGCGGTGTGGCGAGCGCTTAAACCATTGGACCAATCGTGCAGTCAGAATTATTACGCACTATGTGTTATTATTGTTACGCAACTTTTACTAAAAGTTATAAAATTTCATTACAATTTCGTTTTATGTTTTTAAAAATCGTACAGAATAAAACCGTTTTTGTTTCAAGACAACTCAATTCCCCTCACCTTCCGATTAGGGGAGGCACTCAAAGCCAGTTAAGAAGAAACCTATGACCAATAGTGGAATATTAAAGCTGTTGATAATTATAACTTAAAAGATTTCTTTTGTTCATATCTTTTATCTTTATTGATGTGATCATGAGCAGCGATAGACAATCATTATTTGCTCATCTATTTAATAACAGAAAAAATGGAATATGAACACTATACTACTAGCAAAAAATAGAATATAATAAATATGTTTTATAGTACAAAGATTGTTTTTATAAAATTTATACGCAGTTCCAGACGTTAACCCGGAAATCATACTACTTGAGTAACTTAAAGATATTGTACTTGAGTCAGTGCCAAACCTCAGTTCAAAACATAAGTCTAGACCGAAACTTAATAACGAGACCTGAATTAAATTAAAAACTGCAATACGATCAAATTTAGAGAACTATTTGGAAGCATTTCGTGCTTCAACTTCAAAATACTTTTGCTATTAGAAATCTAGAGATTACCTATAAAATGGTATTATATCATGAATCACTCGGTTAATGCATCGATGGCTCATGTTATCAGAGATCGAATTTGATGCAAATATCGTTTTAAGTAAGACAAGTGCTATTCAAACAGTGTGAGATTTATCTAACTTACTCATCTACTTGGTAATTTCAAGTTTTTAACTCGTCTTAATCCAAAGTTCACATATTTTTACTCTTTATAATATTTTCAAAGCCATATGATATTGATCGTCTTTTTAAATTGAACATATTATACCCAAAGAGATAGTATAACCACTTAAATTTAAATAAAATGCTTGTGGAGAGAGGGTGTTGAAAAATTAGAGATAGAAAAACTTGTTACAATAAACTTTTATATAGGTGCATTGAAGAATTTTTTTAAAGTATAATCAAATTTACTCTTTCAATATTAAACATGTTATTAACAACAACTCTTCATACTTAATACATGTTTGTGTGATCAAAAATTATACAGAATATTATGAGGTGGACACATTGCTGCATATAATGGATAAATTACATCTAAACACAGAACAAAATTTTCTTGGCAATCATTCAAATAATTAAATTAACTACTAGATACATCACATCACATTAACAGCCTTTGATAGTCCACTACTGGACATAGACCTCTCTTTAGAGAGGTGTTAGGGTAATATACTGCGGCGACTTCCACATACAACACAACAACAGAAACACACTACAGCGCCATCTACCGAAGATACACCGAACTACAAAGTAACAAAGGAAACGAAGAAACTACCAATCCTGAATCGCGTAATAGAAGTTCAATGCTGATTAGCATATATACAACTTTCCAACATCAACCGTTGGCCAGTGGCCCGCCAGACATGATCATCTGCCCGGCCTGATGAGAGGATCTTCCCCTTGTGTTAGAGGGACATGACTCCCGTTCCTCCACAATACCACGCTGGCATGACGGATTAGTTTAGGGTTTGTTTCAAGTTTTTCTTCTCTTTGAAGGGATGTTGTCCTGCGCAGTTTTCTCCCTAAGTCACCTCTTACGATACCCATGGAATGAGTACGGATGGTGACACTCCATATTCTTAATCCGTATCCGTGAGAAACATACTTACGTCCTCTAGCATAACATCAATAATTAATATTAAAAGTATTTGGCCAGTAAACAACGTTTAATAAAAAAAAACATTTATCAAGTAAAAGTTGTAAAATAAAATAAATTTCTGCAAATTTTATCACTAATCAAACTATCAAACGATAAATCAGATATCTATAAAATATTCACTTAAGTTGACAAAAAATATGTTGATTCTATAAGTTGAAACGAAATTTTCGTATAACACGATGACAAAGCTATCGAGTTCGGAACTGAGCTGGCAGATTTAATTATATGACTTTCAAATCTTGTTCCAATACATTTTTTATTAATAATTTACATTTCTACATAATTTACAAAGTTATGCTTCTAATAAGTCCAGAAAACTAATGTAGATCAGTCAATAGGTACACTATTATACACACTCAGAGCACATAAAACTCACTAATTCTTGACAGGGGTCTATGGCCATCGGTTGACGCAGGTGATCACTGGAAAAGGATGCTTCGGAAATCATCTGTGACTGATCCGTAAGAAGCCAACGCCCGTGTGCCATCAGTGCGATGGCCAGACCGTGGACACGGCGTACCACACGCTGGCAGAATGTCCGGCGTGGGGAGAGCCGAGGCATGATCTAATGGCGGCCATCGGAGTGGGGGTTCTCTCGCTCGGTAGCATGATTACGGTCATGCTGCGGAGCGAGAGTGCGTGGAACTCCGCCGTTTCTTTCTGCGAGCGAGTTATGCTTGCTAAAAAGACGGCGGAGCGGGACCGGGAGAGATTTAGAACTCTACCGGCCCGCCAGGCCCGGGAAAGGGCCAGGTACCGGAGGCGACTCGGGCGTCAGATATCGCAGAACGATCTCCGTCCTCCATAAGCGCAAGCAAGCAGAAGCAGACTCGGATGGAGGCGCGGACGCTGCGGAGCGTGCGCGCTTAGAAGGATAGTAACGGGAACATATGGGTTCCCACACAGGAGGGGGCCACCTACAGGCAGTGGGTGGCCCGAGGTATGCCGGGGTTCCAGGGATCTCCTTCCGAGGGTATACCTGGTTCCCCGGCTTCTGTTACCCAGAGATGGTGTGCGGTTTTTAGTCGGTTCGAGTCCGACATAACCACCGGTCGGTGGTATCCGAGGGGATTTCCGTACAAAAAAAAAGGGGTCTATGGCCACACATACAGTCACAAACTGGGTGTATTTAAAATAAACCTTATGGATAAGGGAAACGGAAACCGCATCGTGTATATCGAAGTTGTCAATGCACCTATTTTTAATCGGATTAAATCTTGTTTGTCTATTTAGTGAGAACCCATATCGGTCCAAATTCGTTTAGTACAAATCTACCAAGCAATTTACAAGGTTGACCTGATTATGCAGTCGCATTGCAGTGGATCCTACTAGGTTTAGAGAACCACTTTAATATTGCATCTTAGTGTTTACACTGATGTTTTATTACATTGATTATGTGTATTATTAATTTAAAGTTTTTGAACGTTACTACCAAAGAAAACTGAGAAAAACCTTTTTAATTCTTGCCATTAAGCGTTGACCAGTACTTTTTTCTGATGAAAGACCTTTTGTTAATCTTTATCCCCTCTGTTGATCGTAAATGAACACGTAACACGATCCGTTGAGTAGTTAAGGCATGAAAGCGTAACATGGCAGGGTTACTTTCGCATTCATCTGACCTATAGAAACTTATAGAGTCATCGTCACCTGCAGTTCATTTTTTTTACGTTAAAAAGTTATCGACGTGCTCTTTACTCAATAAGTATGTAGCTAGGTTTTTGTATTTTTTCTATTTTAAGTATAATACAGAGAAGTTGAAAAAATCAAGTATCACGATGCCTATTTATTCATTGAGTGTCGTAAGAGTTTGATTATCATAGCAAGCTAAGTATGACGCCACCACGGCAAAGAGAAAGACATTTTGAAATAAATCTCAAACAACCCGTCTAGCAAGTAGGGGGCATTCGCATCCACGGATGGTGTGAAGATCTCCAGGCTCACGAAATGCGCGGAACTGCGCATCTCGGGCCTGGACAACTCCATAACGGCAGAGGATGTCCGCGTTGCAGTTCAAGAGAAGACTAGTTGCAGCGCGGTCAACATTAGCGTCGGCACTGTCCCCGCCCCGGACCGGAAGGCCTTGGCGCTGTGTGGGTCAGAAACTACAAGACTTTCTTTCAAAACAGAGACCTACGTCCAACTGTGGAATTACAATATTTCGGATTTGTGTTTACGCGTTTGAATCAGAAATAGCATGAGCAAGAAGTTTTGGTTAGCGCTCAGAAAACTTGAATATTTAATTAAGCTTGTTATTTATGCGTTTATGGTATCACAAATATTATAAACGGTTTTATGTTTATCTTCTTATTTAAGATAAGCAGGTATATTGCAATAAAAGTTGCGCCAGCTAATGTAAATCTTTTAAGTTTAAGTTTCGTGAATTTATATCTAAAGTTATTTCATATTAAGTTATTTGCTCAAGGGCTTTTATCGCTTTACGAGCGTAATTTTCCCTTTTTTATGAAACACTCTTGACCTCACATATCTTAATTTGAAATTTGAGTATGTAGGCCGTTTTATTCCGTTTGTGTTTCTCGGCTTTTTTATTTATTATGGAACCCATCAAAACTTAACTCATTAAATATAGGTATCTTCATAACAAAACAATGTTAGTAGAATTTCATGAAGAGATTTTCCTACTGTGTAATGCAAACGTAAGTGTGTAATTTATAACTCACCATAACACATTTAGTTAGTAACTATTATTTAATAATTTTATCTAAATTTTAATCTATTTATTTTGACAATATTTTATTTTTATACTTCTTAGTTCTAACTTTCTTTTCAACTTATAATTTAGACGATAGATGATATAATATACAAATACCGGCTTCTTTTCTTTTACAATTATATTACGAGTCGCCAACTTGGAATATACAAACTACTAAGTACTGTGTAACAATACCTACTAATAAACTAATACATGAACCACACATACTATTGTCCTCAATGAGGAAAGAAGGCTTATAATTTTCAGTATTGAGTTAAAGCGATTTTCCAGTTGTTTTAATTTGAATATGCAATTTTTTTTAAACTAATCATCTATATCTTAGCAATATAGAAAAGTTAGTGCTAAAATTTCCAGTCTTACAGGAGCTTTGCGAGGAATAGTTAAATGTGTTGTTGCCATACAATTTACAATTCGCTTGTAAAACTCCACCTTGAGTACCTCATCGAAATGTGGGGATCTGCAACTAAAACGAACCTCGATAAACTACAAAATGCCCAAAATAAAATTGTAAAAGTTCTTTTCTATTTTAATTATTTAACACTGACACAAAAAATAGACCAGGATACAAAATTATTTAACATTACACAAATTTATCAATTTAAGATGTGTGTTTTAATTCGTAAAATTTTGTCTGGTGACATACACACATAGTTATCATTCACAACGAAATTGGAAACACAAAATCGTACTACAAGAAAAGGCCATTACCTTGTTTTGCCAAAGCCCAGAAAAAATTACGGAAAAAAAGATATTAAATACGAAGGAGCACAAATTTATAAATCATTACCTAAGAAAATTGAGGACTCAGAATCTTTAAGTTTATGTAAAAAATATTTAAAATGTCACACCTTGAAAGACATTAAAAAGTAAAAATGTTCTGCCAAATAAATTAATGAAATCTAATTCGTGTGAATAGTCCCTAAGTGTGTCATTTTTGTCGCCTACCTGCAATATATTTTATAATTATAAACGAGCTCTGAACTGTATGCCCTATTTTTTATAATTATGTGTATTTCTTATGTGAAGTGATTTGTAATCTTTGAGAACTAAATAATTCTAACCTTATCTTTTAAAACATTCACAATTTTCCACACCTATAAACTCATTCTTTATCATAACAGTGCAATGCGTAGGCCCATTTGGGCTTATATGTATGTATGGCGTGTTGCTTTATGGGTACGTATATCTATGTTATTTTTATCTATACCTAGTTTATTTGTTATTATTTGATTCAACAATCAAGTATTGAATAAATAAAATGCCACGTAGATTTAAATTCTTAAAGTTCACACATCTATCTACCTATATAACATTATTTCTACCAATATGTCATATTGTGGACATACTAATTTAAGATAGACAGTTGCTGTTGCTAGAATATCGATCTTTATCGAGTGCCTATAATGTTCTTGAATTCTTGATATAGCGACTAATCTGAGGATAAAGTTAATAAAAATTATTCTTTCGTGATTACACAGCTTACTTAAGGAAAAACGAATCAATTTTCGATTTTAGGTTTTTATTTTAGAGGTTTTCGTATATTTTGGAAGACCTTCTGAAATGGAATATTTACTGTAGCTTCTTAGTCTTCATAGTCTTTAGTTCTTCATAGTCCACTGCTGGCTTCTTTGTTATAAGGAATATTGACCTTCTATGCTGGTTAGGGAGAGTGCTATATGGTTCGTCTTAAATTTCCGCTCTCCTTGTAGCTTGCTCACAAGTCATATTTGCAATTCAACAAATAATCTATACAAATAAATAAAATTGAAGTGTCAGTTTGTTATTTCAAATTAACAGTTTTTCACTGAAAGAAAATGAAAGTATATACGATACTAAAACTAAAAAAATATTTTTTGATTTCTTTTTTAGTTTTAGTCTGTCTGTTTGTTTGTTCCGGCTAATCTTTGAAATGGATGGACCGATTTTGACAGCAATTTCACTGATAGGTAGCTGATGCAGTAAGGAGTAATTAAGGTTATTTTTTAGGCCAGCTTTGCCCCAAGTCGTTGTCCGCAATTGATGTACTGCGGATAAATAACATCGCGGGGCTCAGCTAATCTATACATATACACGGAAGACAATAAAACTAAAAATACGTAGTATGAATACTTATGAATAAAAATTTACTTCCATAAATAGAATATTCAAATATTACAAACAAAACACTTACATACTTTACGTGGCATTGCAAGATACGTCGCGTAGTAATACAATAAAATTTTAATACCTGAAACTTGTTACTATCTACTATTCTACGAATAGTATTCGTAAATAGTTTGGCTATTTTAGACTTTATTGAATTATATTAAAATAACTTCAGTTATCGATAGTATTAATCAAATAAGTTCAGAATACTCAAATTAGAGTAAAGCTAAATTTGGATATGTACGATACGAAATGGTTAAAATGTACGTACTTCATAACACGAAAACAAAATCCGGGTTAAAAATTTCAATGTAAATTATACGGGGACTGTTAACTTGTTAACATTTATTAAAAATGTATGCTAACAATTATGTTATAGTGATTTATAAGAATGAGAGATATGATATATAAACTGTTAAATACAAGTTTATTAAGAGGTTTTATACCTTTGGAACTGTACACATGGGTGCCCAAAGTTGAAGCATGCTAAGACGTTTCGACTGCAGTTAAATTTATATAACAAGTACTTGGTTTCACGGAATGCCATTAAAGTGAAATTTGACACACAAACTTGTGTCATTGATCACATTAATAAAGTTTATATCATAAATACGAGTATGCTTATTATTGAGCACGTACAATGAATAACATGTTAGATTTTTTTACAACATTATTCTTAACCATATCCTTTGCTGGTGCGTGATGCCATGAGGCGAGGGTCAGGTGTAGACATAAAAAGAAATAGTGGATTTTTTTAATAATAATAATTTATTGTTTTCATAATTTAAAGTTTACAACTGTATAATATACACTAAGCCCCACACTAGGACGCCCTGTGTCGTGGGGATCAGTAGCTTCCTTACAATAGAAACATAAGATAACAAAAGCGTGTTGTATGTGCGTGTGCGTGTGCGAAATAGGTTCAAGTGAATTTAATTCTAGATTGTTAGTTTTTGCCACAAGGTACTTTGAAAATAACATTTACTGAACTTATAATATTAAATGTATATACCCACACAATGTAAAAATATACACTTTGAAACCTTATTTATAGTTTTCTATTGTAGACAATGACGTAACAAATTGAAAGGGCTATTACTTTTTATGGTAACAGTTTTTATTATTAGCATCGATTTCCAATTCAATCTAAATTGTGAATTTCAAAACGAACTGGAACGTATTTATAAATATAGAAGGCAAATAATATATTTTACATCGCATGGAAAACACTTATTTGAGTTATAGTATATAGATTTTACTTATATAGTAGAAATTATAAATAGAATATAATACACAGAATGTTATCATATAAATGTTTCCTAAAATCATTGTTTTGTAGAATACACTATCTCGTAACCTATGCAGGGTTCATTCGCAAAACAGAGCTTTGTATGTTTCCTACTTTTGTTCTTAATACTGCCTCGGTGGCGCAGCGGTAGCGTATGCGACTGCTGTTCTTGAGGTCTCGGGTTCGATTCCCGGGTCGGGTCATATGTTTGTTTCGGAGTTTGGGTGTTTTCTATGTATGATATGTATGTATTTACAAAAAAAGTAAGTATATACGTATTTATATCAGTTGTTTAGTACCCATAATACAAGCTCTGCTTAGTTTGGGACTAGATAGCGTTGAGTGTTAGACGTCTAAAATATTTTTCAATACAAATACAATATGAAGGACACAGGCCTAAATATTTATACATACATATTTATACGTCCACTATTGCACAGGACAGTGTCAATATGCAGACACCGTTTTGCATATTTTTTTTGTACAGACTCTAAATGTCTTATACCTTTGCATAGAATACAAAACCCATCACGATTTACCTAATTTCATAGTAGACGCTTTATACTGTTATTGTTACTCAGTCTAATGAAAATATTCGGGGATCTTATAAAGAATAATTTCTTTGTTATGGAATAAATTATGAAGAAAATACAAAGTTTCTGAACTTAATGTAATAAATTCTACAAAGACGCGAATAGTAACTAAGAAAGAAGTACAACGTATCAGAATATAGTATTTTTTTTTGTATTACCGGATAAATTAGATAAATAAATAAGCTTGAAAATACAATTTATGCCGTTAAGTGTTCACATTCCCTGATTGATCTTCATATTTTCTATCCTGAATATCAATTTCTATTTACTTTACTGTTAAATAATTCAACCACAAGGTTTCTGAAAAATTCTTGCACTACTTGGCGAACCATTTTTATTAGGTATTCTTACTTTTTTATGCTATAAGGCTCAAACGAGCATACGTATCGCCTGATGGTAAACGATTACCGCCGCCCATGGACATCCGTAACACCAGAGGTGTCACAAGTGCGTTGCCGGCCTTTGGGGGATGGGGAGGGGGATATGGGGTGAGATTGGGGTATGGGCCTTCGGTGTCCTCACTCACTCTATGAAACAGCGCAAGCGCTGTTTCACACCGGTTTTTTGTGAGGCTCTCCCGCGTGGCTCTCCCACGGTTACTTGTATTTTCTTCCAAAAGATTTACGATAGTATCGAATTAAATTATAATCCAGTTTTGTAACCTAATTTGAAGTGTATAAGTTGTGACACTGATACAGTTTTTATAGTTTTTCTCTAAATGCTATTAAAGACTACAGAGATTAAATACACGGTTGGCATAGTGGTGTCAGTGGTTTCCGGATGGCGTAAGAAAACGGTCCCCGGATTCCTCCCGTCTCAGGCGCAGAGTGGCACACCGTGTGGTTTTAGTCGGTTCGATTCCGTCACACCGACCCGCCGCAAACCCCAGTGGGGTGAAGGCCCGGGGGGGTTTCCACACGTAAAAAAAAAAGTGGTTTCAGTGGTCGCCGCCGCTTCCTACTACGTCAAGTGTTGTGGGTTCAAATCCACTTTGTGTGATCCATTAATTGTTGTTCTAAGTCTGGGTGTTCTTTGTGCCCGTTTCCTGTATATTTGTAAAGTCCCTCACGATACAGGATTATTCCTAATGGGGAATTATCTTTAAAAAAACACCCTGAATTAAGGGTCAATGAACCGTGTTACTATCAATCTTTTTTAAATATATTCAACTTTATGGGTGTGTACACATACGTGTAATTTGAACTAAATGAGATTATGTCATAGTCAGTCGGGCTTTAAGACTGCCCAGTGTCCTTTAAGTTATGTCGCAAACAATCGATATTGTCATTCAAAAGTAAACATAATCCCATTTTAATAAAGTTTAATTTAACTTCATTGTGGTAATATCTATACCACCGACTTGTTTTTTTTATGTATAAGCTGCAAAAATGACTGACCTGCCTGATGGAAAGCATGAGCAGATTACAGGAGTGGTGGTCACCATCCTCAATGCGAAAAAAAACAATGCAGCATGGTGACCCACATTATGGCGGCCTGGTGAGATGCTTTCTCACGCCCCGCTTAAAGGATCCGGGATCATAATGGGAAGGAAACACGTGCGCTGGTAGTGAGTTCCAGGTTTTGACCGCTCGGCATAGGAAGGAAGCACCGAAGCGATGAGTACTAGAACGTATGTCTTCCATTTTGAAGCGGTGATTTCTAAGGCCGGCACGTGTTGTTCTGTAGAGGAAGGGAGAGGGGGGGGGGATCAATTGGAAGAGCTCTTCAGAACACTAAAAGCGATAGAGGACTGCCAAGGAGGCGATATCTCTACGCAACAGTAGAGGCTCAAGGGTCTCGTTTCTTATTTACAACCTTATATATGTACATGAACAGGTTTAAATACAAAACCCATTCCGCATCGAGCGGATTCCAGAACAATATGTACTTTTTGTAAATCCTGTAGGATTAATGTCTATTGAATGAAATATAACAGGAAATACAGGTTCGTGAACAAATCGTACATATATGGATACGATTTATTCGAGAAAATTAATAGTAATGATAACGTTTAGAGTTTGTTTTTTTTTTCGTGTTTAAAGGTAAAACTGCTGAGCAGATTAAAGATGAAAAGTCACCTTCTTCAAATTTTATAGTGTTTCAAGATTAGTAATTTGGTCTTGAAAAAGGTATAAGGAAACTTTAAATCTATAGCTATAACATCACGACCAGTGGTAGCAGTAACCTTAAACGTGAGTGAAAGTGCAGAGAATGTCTACTTGTCACAATGACATGTCGTGAAAGCAACGTCGAACGCAAGGGTTTTATAAGTAAAAGTAAGGGATCGTTTTTTTTTACGAAAGTCGTTCCCTATTTCATCTTTTCCATATTTTTTATCACGACGAAGGCTTTGGCAGAAATAGCTGATTAGCTACATGTCATCTCATTTAAAGAAGAAGTGTAAGTAATAAATAACATTCGAAATTATTTAACACAATTAGGTTTTATCATTATATTCCTATCCTTTTACCAATTTAGTATAAATATTACGGCGCAATAAGTAGGTCTGAAAAGTGTTTTCACACGGGCTATTCGTAATTTTACGTAAAAGCGCGTATTTTGAGTTAGAGGGAATTTTGACTGTTTGTCTTTTGGCCGGTTTCTTTTAAGACGGGACAAAGGGAAGATAAATTGAATTAAGGAAAACAAACAGGATGAAGAAACAAAGGTAATGCAAGCCTCAGACAGGGAATATAACCGAGACTCCAGCAAGTTGAAGAGGCCAGGGCCGCGTAACCTCTCGTGATTAAAAAGGACATTAAGGCTAAGAAATCAATAACCATTTACACTAATGTCATCATAATAAATAAAGCAGAGATAAACAAAATTTAGTAAAGAAAATTTTGTTTTAGGAAGTTGACGGGTGTAAGAGTAGACGATAACCGAAGAAATGATTGATGATCAGAGTAGAATAAAAGAAGAAAAGTTATTCCACCGACCCCAAATCAATATGATAAAAGAATAAGAAAATGAATTCATAATAAATTCTCTTAAAACTTTGAACAGACGCTCATATTTTGTTGCTTTTAGTTATGGTTGTTACACAAAACGTATTCTCGGAAAACAAGCATTCGTAGCATATGCAAAATAAGGTACTTACTTGACTACTAACAGAGCTTTGTTCCAGTTCAATGTATATTTAATATTTCTCCATTTTGAGCGAACCGTCTTGAGAAAAATATTTCAATGTAAGTTAGAAATTGGAAATTCATTCGTTTCAAACCTAGACGCCTCGATGTTGAAATAAATTGAAAATCTGATTTTACGTACAAAGCAAAAGTGTGAGATGGGTACTCCTCTGTTTCTCAATTATTTGCCTAAGAGTATTTATGTGGTTCACGGTACTGAAACCTTTTCGAAACCCTGCTTGCTCTACGGGCTGAAAGTCATTAAATTTTTGGCAATACGATTTATAATTATCCTCGAAAACAACTTGTACACATGGTTTAGGAGTGATATTGGACGGTAGTTTTCAGTACGGTGATTCCGTCCTCGCCCGGAGCTTTGTTGTTACTAAATTGTTCGAGTGCCATTCTAATCTCACTCAGATCCCAGATGACCAGAAGTGGCGTGTTAGTCTAGCACGACACGACGCGACGACGACGAGATGAAACCATTGCGTCACCAGTCATAACATATGGAGCCAAGTAGTAGTTCAGCGTGCGGTGGAGCTTGCGATGCTGGGAGTCTTTCTGTACGATAAAATTCGTAATGATGTTATTCGACAAAAAACTAGAGAAACCGACATCGAACGGAGAATCAGTATGCTCAAGTGAAAGTCGGCCAGTCATTTCTCCAGACGAACCGAAGGTGTTAAGAGTGGAGACCGAAATTAGGCAAACGTAGTGTAGGACCCCTGCGGCACGATGGACCGATGATTTCAAGAATATCGCTGGTGTCGGATGGATGCGGATTGCCCAAGACCGGGATGGTTGGCGCTCCTTGGGGGAGATCTTCGTTCCGGCTCTGATCACCCAGAATAAGGCGCGCCTCTGGCGGCTTCAGAGGGTATTAACGGTCAGCGCGGTCGCGGATACCGCACGGTGTCGACCGAGGCGGCGTGCGCCTTGGGCGGTACAGCCCCGTGGGATTTGGAGGCGGAAGTGCTCGCCGAAGTTTATCGTCGGGTGGCTGAATTCCGGGCGGAGAGTAGCATGCGCCCTCCGCCCGAAGAGGTACGCGAGTGGCGTGAAGCCGCCCGTCGAGCCACGATGGCTCGTTGGTTTTTGCGGATGGAGGCTCCACGTGCTGGCTTCGCCACCGTGCAGGTGCTTTCCGGGCATGGTTGCTTCGGAAAGTACCTGCACACGGTCGCGCGGAGGGAATTGAGTCCCGCCTGCCACCCCTGCGACTGCAGTGAGGACTCGGCTCAGCACACGCTAGCTTGGGCGCCGAAGCGTCGGACCCTCACTGCAGTCATCGGAGGAGATCTCTCGCTACCGGCCGTCGTACGCTCCATGGTCGGCGGCGAGAGCAGTTTTACCGCGGTCGCGAAATTCTGCGAGGAAGTCATCTCGCAGAAAGAGGCGGCGGAGAAGACCCGGGAGGATGACCTTCACTCGGACCCGATCCGTCGCCGGCGAACCAGGCGACGGAGGCGGGCCTATCAGCGCCTCGTGGCACCCTGAGTGTGGCCGCGGATGGACGGGACGGGTTTTCCCCTCCATNCCTATCAGCGCCTCGTGGCACCCTGAGTGTGGCCGCGGATGGACGGGACGGGTTTTCCCCTCCATCCGCTTCACAGGCCAGTCGCAAGGGGACGACGTTACGCGTGTTTCGTACGTCGCCTAATTTGAGAGTCTAACATCAGAAGACGGTGCCCGCTTCAGTGCGGGCAGGCGCTGAGAGGGGTCCGGAAGGCGCCGGAAGCGGTTCCCGGATTCCTCCCGTCTCAGGCGCAGAGTGGCACACCGTTTGGTTTTAGTCGTTTCGATTCCGACACACCGCCCTGCCGCAAACCCCGGTGGGGTGAAGGCCCGAGGGGGTTTCCACACGTAAACAAAAAAATCTTCGTTCAACAGTGGACGGCGATAGGTTAGTGGCGGACAAACGATCCGTTATTTATTCTAAGACAATTGGGTTTAAGTTATTCAGTAAGAATAAATAACAATTCGCTTATTAGCGAATCTATGTATCAGATTATTTTTTTTACACCCACTACAGTAATTGAATTTTAATTGAATGAAACCTGTCCATCCAAAGGTTGCCTGGAAGAAATTGCAATGAGTAATAAGGCCGCCCTTTGTACATCACATTTTCATTTTTATCTTTTTTTTTTTATAATTTATAGAATTGTATATTGTGTGTAAACCTTGGTGTACAAATAAAGTATTATCTATCTATCTATCTATCTACAGTAACTAATTTCTAATGATTATAATTTTACCTAACCTAATAATCAGCTAGTGGAATAAGTATAAAAACAATGTATTATATAATATGGTTTTTATACTTATTTCACTAACTCTTCATGCGGTTGTTGTATTTGGTACTTGGCGCTAATTTAAATGTACAATATATTTTGTTTTAGTAGCAAATCCTAGACTAATTTAATTTTATGTGTGTTTATTATACCCATTAGGGTATTATTCATAGCGATACAAGAAAGCCAGTTTATTTATACTTTATTTTTTATAAATTAGATCTTAAAATGATTTTACTCAGTCTTCTGGAAAGTATGAGTGGAATCCAAGAAGGGTGGTCAATGCATTATGGTGACCCACAATAAGACGGCCAAGTAAGATATTTTTTTCAGACCCTTCTTGAAGGACCCGGGTTCATAGAAGGAAAGAAACACGCGCGCTGGTTGTAAGTGTTCGGCATAAGAAGAAAGATCCGAACCGTTCAGTTCCAAAGCATATGACAACGACTCTAAAGGGATAACTTTCAGGATCAGGCTTGCAATAATCTTCAATCAATCTTGATTAAATTATAAGCTGACATCTTGGAGATTTTATCCAATAAAATTAGTCTTCAAACCTTTCATTACATGAAAGTTTTTGTCAAACTGAGTTGAGTCATGCACGTCATTAATAATATTAATAAAAATTAGTACCCAAACAGTGTTTCTGTCATCGTGAAAAGGGTTAGGGTGTAATCACTTTAGCGTTAACTATTAAATAGTTCTTATAAATATAAAATAAGAATATATCAAAATTGGGTAGGTTGTAGCCGATTAAAACCCTATAATTTGACTTCAAACTTTAAGAAAAGAGCGTACTCCTTCTTAAAAGTCCGGCAACGCACTTGTGACACATCTGTTGTTGCAAGTTTCCATAGGCGGCGGTGATTGCTTACCATCAGACGATCCGTCTATAACGTAATGATTGGTAAGCCTAGTAAATGTTACATAAGGGATTAGAAAATTGAGCGTGCATTAGTAGCAAAAGTGGACAAAAGATGAAGGAAGAATAGATTGGGCAATATAAACAAGTGCAGAGTCAGGTAATGGTGGCCCGCACGTAACTCAAACAGGACGAACTATTAATTTTTAAACTGTTAATAGCAGAAGTAACAATCCTAGAGCTTCTTCTTACAAATAATGAAAAACTAAACTTTCTCATGGGACATAATGTATAAAAGCAATTATTTAATTTGAGTTCTTCAAATAAAGATATGGGATCAAATGAGCGAGTGAGAAAAAATGTTTCGTTGTGTTCAGTTGAAAAAAAAAACTGTCAAAACATGACTATTAAAACAAAAAAAAAACTCTTATTAATAGGCAAAACTGGCATTATTTCTATAACTATCTTTCTGTCCACTTAGTAAATATGTACTTTTGTAAGGTTTAGGGTTACAAATATTGCAACCTGAACTTTTTAAACTATTAAATAAAATGTAATTCCTTGAAACCTAGTTCTAAATTTTCAACCAATATACTTTATTCTTTCTCATAATAGTATTTATTTAAAATCATACGAAAAATAATAACAATTTACGTATTCATTATTCATGTACCTCCATTCAGATATTATCACGTAAATTTTCTGTAACATTTACAGTCAGCTTTATCTTTGTGTAACAAATTAAAAAAATAACAAAAAGGAATGAGGAAATAAGGATCGTATTTCAGCGGCGAAATCAACGAAGTGAGTCTGTGAGTTTGAAGGTGTAGTTTGCAGGTCTGTGTATAAAAAGCTGTTAATTTATGTTATGTTTAGTTTGTTTAACATTCAAGTGGCACTATATTAAAACCTTTCAGACTATTACATTCATTTAACACCGGTAAATAGTTAGGTAAATACACTTCGGAATTGTTATTGTATAGGAATTTACGTAGAGCTTTAATAAACAGATAGTCTGTAAAGTATTCGTGTGGTATTCCGAAATTGATTTTTATATTTATAACATTTTCATACTTGTACTTAAATTTAGCGACCCGACCCGGCTTTACAATTCTGGAATTTCCTCAACTATAATATGAATGTATTATATATATGAACTTTCCTCATGAATTACTCGTTCTATTACTCAGAACTGCATTAAAATATCTTGAGTTTAAATGATCTAAGCGAACAGACAGGTGAAGGAACTTCATTTTATACGATGTAAATACGTAATATTATCATCTTTCTGCATCATACTTAGCGTGGTCATTTAGACCACCTTTCTGCAATTTTTCCAATTTTATTTTAGATCGATGTTATATGGCATGGAGTTTAGATGGGTTTCTTATATGAAAGGTTTACTGCCAGACGCTAACCATCCTTGGGATTGTAATCGTTTTCAGATGGGACAAAAGAAATGTGGGACGACAAACTTAGTGTTAGAAATTGGATAGGGCGAGAGTACCACAAGTCTTGGATGGGAAACGGATGAACACTGTAGACCTGATTCGCGTACTCTATGTGTAATCTCCATTACAACTCATACGTGTATAAAGAAATGTTTTATTTAAGTATGTATTTGTTAAAAAAGGGTAAATGTAAATTTTAAAAGTAATGTAGGTAATTTTAATATTTAAATGGCTTTATTAATTCTGTAAGTCCTAACTGAGTGTGATTACTCGTAGTATCAGAATATTATTATTTTTTGGACGGAGTTGGTGAAGGTGTAAGACATGTTAAGTTGGGTATGTACTTGAGCATCCCTCATAGCAATTTTATGCACGTATTCTTACTATTAAAAATACCGTTAATCTCACAACTATGTAAATCTGTTTTTTTTTGTTAAATGTTCTTATGAAGCGAAATTTGTTGTTAATTTCTTTTGAGAAAAATAAAGTTCTATAACCACAAGTATAGTAACAGCAACAAACATTTAGAACTTGCTGTCGAAAATAAGACGGTACAGCTGGAATCTAATCAGAAATCTTTATGAATTTTGTTTAGTTTAAATGTGTTGACAAAATGAAGGTTAATAGAAAATTTACTTATAAATTCACCAATAACCATTTCCAAAGCGACATTGAACTCGTAAAAATGTTCAAATATAATCAAAAGGGTTATTCGTTACTATCCAGATAAGTTGATTTATTTTGTTACTACAACGTTTATGTCGTTAAATGAAAAAGTTCATAAAGCTCCAGCTTGTACTAACATATAGAAGGCATTACGAAAAGATGTAATAAAATTTAAGTACCATTATTGTTATTATTTGCATAATTCGGCATTTCGCTTTGCATAACGAGTCCAACCCATGAATATAGTGAACCTCGATACATTCGCACTGGCTTTCCCACCCCTTTTTACATTTAACAACAAAGCAAATGTTATACACGATAAAATTTTATATTCTATAGTCTTAATGTCATTAATTTCAATTATTTTTAGACATTTAGGAACACAAAATATTTTCTACATTTAACAAATCTCTGTAAGACAAAAATTTAAAAAAGTTTTGCAAATACTTTTGGACACTTAAATTTTAATAGGTTGAAAATGAACTTATTACCGGGTGTTCCATGAATGGTAAAATCCAATTTTCCACGGCATTAATCACTGAATATGACAAAAGGTACACGGTAAATT
The DNA here is from genome assembly GCA_003709505.1 of Hyphantria cunea. Lineage (NCBI taxonomy): Eukaryota > Metazoa > Arthropoda > Insecta > Lepidoptera > Erebidae > Hyphantria > Hyphantria cunea. The sequence continues at coordinate 1,969,848 of PKRV01002163.1, read as the reverse complement.
GTCGACACGAAACCACGTGCGACCCGTTCGGGTACCAAACGTCTAACTGCGCGGTCTGCCTGCGCGGTTACCCTTAATGTAGGTACCCTCTTAATAATAACCTACCCGACCTCCTAAACAAAGGAACTCAAATCAATTAGGGTCAAACGGGCAGCAACTGGAGTCGAACCGTGGTATACGAAATGCATTCGATCATCGACTACACTTTTGAAACAATCCAAACTACGTTTATGCTTCGACACTGGCATATGACGCGGCAAAAGAAGAAAAACGCGCAATATGCGCTAAAAAGAGACGGAATGAGGGTATTAGCTGTTCGTCAGAGTAAGACAGCATTAGACATTTTGTAAGCTGATAACCAGAGGCAGCGAACAGAGCGAGGGGAACCATATTCTCGCGCGACTCTCCATGAATGTAATGAATTAAAATTCAATGGCATACAAGCAAGACTTTATGCGTGAGTGTGAATTGCTTTGCACAAAAGCTCTCTTTATTCGTAACATGTCTGATTTCAAATTGCTTGCAAATTATTAATCTTGTGCGCCGAACCAGAAACCAATTAGAAAATTATCTTAAACAACAGTAACCACTAATTTGCCTTGAATTAAACTAAGAACGTTCTTATAAAATCTAGCTAAAATATCTAGCTTAGAATTATAGTACCAATTTAAACAATGAACTATGGCCGTAAATATTTCGTAGTTTCTAGTGTTAAATATTCAAGGTCTTACTTACCAATCTTATTTACCCAGAAGAAACTAAAAAGTAGATAGCTTATAGTCTTATTTGAACCATTATTGTTTTTTTGTATATATGTACAGTAAAACAATATAATCCTAATCCGATTTACATGCAGTTTTATAAACAAGATTGTAATATAAAGCAAAAAACAAAAGCGCTTATTGGATTCAATGCACAGTGGGATATCGGCAAAAATTGGCAAGTGATTTTTACCTATACATCCATGGAAATGCAATCCATCATTGGATCCTCGCGTATCCACGACAGCGGCACGCACACAGGAGCGCTGGCGCGCACACTTGCGCACCGCACCTCCTCACGCGAAGGGAAAATCTTCACACACGACACAGATAAACATGTCAACTGCTAGACATTGTTACCCTAAAGTCCTTTCACGTTTTTCATCACACATTCACCATTATACACTTATAATAACACAAACAGAATAACTGAACACAGAAACACCGGATAATTTTACAAAATCACTCGCGTCCAAGTCACGAAGCCGACGGTTTCGATAAAAATACGCTTAGATATTGTAGTGTCGATTCGACGACTGTTCGCTCCCCGCCCTGTTCCAGAGGCGAATGGCGGCGCCATATTGAATCTCTCTACATGGCCGCACAGTGGCGCATCTAGCGGTGAATCTCGTAACGAAATTGTGTGTTCATATTGAAAAAGTATTTTTTAAGGCAGTATTTTCGCGTTTATCAATATACTTTAACTTACTTTGATGTTATAATAAATTAATGATTGAATCTTCTTTCATTAAATATCTTATTTATTGCACACTTTGCAGGTTTTCTTGGTGTGCATTGAAAGATTATTAAATGCCGGTGATGTATTTAGCTTTGTAGTACCAACGTTATCCGCTAGATAGCGTCGACAAGGTCAAAATAATATACAATCATGCTACAATATCAATATTCATGTTTATGTAGTATCATGTGCGCATTGTAATATGCAAGGGTTTATGTAATCGAAGCGGTATTATTTTAAACGATAATTTATCGATTCTATGAACAAATATTGTACTTTTTATTGTACAAACATAGGAACATATAGATAGTTAATATGGTTTAGCTTATATAAACTATGACGTGTATAACTAGGTAGGTACTGAAGTTTTTATGTTTGTATTTTTATAGCCTCGGTAAGTGGTGTCTACAATATAGGTATGTACTTACGATGATGGAATATTAAATCAATGTAAGTTATAACATCGTCTGTAAAGGATCCACATTCTCGGTGTTACTTTTTACGGCTCATGACGTGTTTTATACTCTTTGTGATAAAAACTTGACTACGGTTGACTTAAACAACGCTATTTCGTTAAAACAGAGTTAAGGGTTTGTGGTTTTACCGTAAACACATTTTGCTATACAGATAAATATATACGAATATATAAAGAAACGCCAATAACAGTTTTAAATGTCCTGTCTTTTATTTAATATAAATTTTAATTTAGAGAATTTAATTTACAATTCATTTGCTTATTTTGCAATGTTTTACCTATTTACACTTCACAACATATAGTCCCATAAGATCTTGTACTATAAGTACTTGACAACTGATACAAATATATTAATACTTTTTTTTATAAATACATATATATAATACATAAAACATACCCAATCTAGAACACATATATAGCTATTTGTAGATCATATAAACGTTTGGTTCGGTCCGTGATTCCTAAACAGAAATCTCAAGCACAACAGTTGCATTTGCTAACATTGCCAATTCAATCAATTATATATATTGAATACAACAAAGGAAAGCATTTAAAAGTTACAAAATTAACAAAAAACCTTAATCAAAAACAGAACCCAATTGAAATGGACAAACATACGGGAAGCACTAGCTTTCAAATAATAAAAAAACATCTAAATTGGTTCACCAAGTTAAAAGTTCTGAGATAACAAACATAAAAAAATTCTGTCGAATAGAGAACCTTCTCCTTTTTTAAGTCGGTTAAAAATAATAATACTTTTTATATTCTGAAGCACTTCAAGGACAGAAAAACTTAACTTTGGTTAATGATGGAGGAAATTACGAAAATATATACACTCACGACTATAAAATATCGAAGAAGGGTTTTCATACTAGTCCTGAGAAATGGTAAAATTAAGATATATCGATAGTACAATGTGCAAAAATTTGAATCTACATAATCTTCTACAATCTAAATTCATTAAAATGGAAGAAAAATCAAAGTATAAACACTTCTTCAACTACTTTATTTCAAAAAACTTGTCGCTAATACAATATGGTCTTCAATCAAACTACTAATGGCCACTATTGTTCTGATACTATAATTATCTGGATTTTTATGTTACCAATACATATCTCTTATCAATTAAGCATGTAATTATTGCAACGGTGTTACCCATAGCTGCAATCCCTTTCTGGATCGATAAATTTATTTAAGACTATTTATGGCTCGCTGTGAATGGATAAATGTTATGCCCACTGTGCTAATCTTGCAATAATCTACAATAAATCAATTATAAATAGAAGAGTACCCACCTACTTATCTACCTTTTAACTAGTTATGTGTTCAAAACCTTTGATTGGCCAAATTTCTCGTTTTGAATTACTGCCTTGAATGATTGATCCCGTTAAAATTAGAAAGTGTTTGTTTTCATAATCAGTTTCGGATAACCAAGTGATTAAACCCACTGTGCCAAAGACCGGTGGCGGGGCTGCTACCTCAGAATTTCCGGACGTGTTCTATTTCATTGGAGTGTTCTACTGATAGGATGTCTTTTTTAGTATTTTAAAGATAATGCCGCACTCATTACGTCAGCGATTTTCATCAAGAACGAGGCCGGCTTTCCACCCTAAGCGGGTTTTAACTAAATCAATCAATCCACTTACGTATTTTTTTTTAAATCGGTGCAGCTGTTTTGCCTATTAATCTTTTGCTCTAAATGAGACATTGTCAGTAACAACCTTAAATAAATAGATCTGATTGTTATATCAAGTCGTATTGAATTTTAATCGTATCTATATTATCGTATTTTATATTTAAGATCACCAAAATTCAATAAACATATACCAAATTAATGTCGTGGAAATATTAAGTAAATGATTCTACTAATAAAATACTGGTTAATCTATACCTATTTTATAAATGCGAAAGTAACTCTGTCTGTCTGTCTGTCATGCTTTCACGGCCAAATCGCTACACCGATTTCAATAAAATTTAGCATAAAGATACTTCGGTTCTTGAGGAAGGACACAGGCTACGTTTTGCTGCGATAAATGACGAACACGCGCGCAATAGCTAATATTTAATATAAATACATCACAGTTATATTATAAACGCGAATGTAAGTCAGTTTCTTACGCTTACACGCGACAACTACTTAACCGATAATCATGAAACTTTGTACACATATTCTTGGAGGTACTAGATGTAACACAGGATACTTTTTAGTATGTGAATAAAATTATCAACGCGTCTTTTATTGAAAGGCTTACGTTTAAACCTGGTTGAGAAGTGGTTACGGACTTTTATAAGTATCTTTTTATTTGAGCCCCGCGTTATTATCCACGATTGTTATTGCGCCTTTACAACAACAACCTCGGATAACGCCACGGGGCGAAGCCAGCTAAGTCAATACTTATATCATCAGCTATCTACCCGTCAAAATCGGTCTAGTAGTACCAGAGGTTAGTCGAAACCAACAGACAGACTTAAAGTAATGATTTTAAATATATGTTTTTTTGATATACGCTATATTTAGTGAAAACTTGGTAATTTGAAAAAGCAGAAACTTGAATTTTATTTATTTGTATAGATTAAATCAATTTCTGACTGTTTCGCAAATCTTTCATATATGGAAACCCAAACATTATTGCACTCAAAATATTTCACGGCTGATATAAAAAATGCGAATTGTGACGATGTCCCATCATAGCAAATTAAGGATACATTTGAGGTAATTTACGTAAGTGTAAAATTAAAAATTCATTTACTAAAATGAATTTATTCACAATTAGCTGGTTAACAAAAAAAAAGAAATAAATGTTAACTTGTAAACTCTATACAAAGTATTATATATACATATATATGAAAATAATTACAAAATTAAATAAACATATATTTTTAGGCTTCGAATTTATATGTAGGTAAGGTTATGGGTCCTTAGTCAGATAGCAAATATTTGTTTTCACTGAAGTTTTACTCAGTGGGTTACCACTGTCAAATGACTAACTGATTTGAATTCACAAATTTGAAACTTATATATGTAAAAAATAAATGCAACTGAACAATACTACCGACATTTATAAGTAGACAAAGCCTTCTTAATATATATAAATTGTTAAACTAAATCAAACGTAACGCTAACCTACCTCATCACAAAAATCTTCAAACATGAGTGCAGTTTTAGACAGATACGTCATTTATCTCCTTGAATAAAATTCGAATAAAACTTTCTAAATGACTAAAATAGTAAGTGTAACCCACAAAAGTATTCATTGGCTTTATGCCAATGCTAATATAGAAGTGATTGCGAGATTAGTCATTAAGGACGACGAGGTCGTTAAACTGAGTAAGCCTTTTGCGGGCTTTGGCTACAGCTTGCGGCTTTTGACACACAGAGGTCTGAAGGAGCATTAAGCGCTTTCGCTTTAATAAAGAAGATATGGATTGAGAGCTTTCGTTAACTATAGTGATTTGATTTGAATAGCTTATTGGCTTACTATCAAGCGCGGTAATAGTAAGCCAATGTGCTACTATGATGTTTAAGTTGCGTAACTGACATTTAAATTTTATAAACGTTTACCGTGGGAGAGCCACACTTCGGCACGAATGGGCCGGCTCGACCGGAGTGATACCACGGCCTTACAGAAAACCGGTGTGAAATAGCGCCTGCGCGATCTTTCGTCGTGTGAGTGAGGATACCGGAGGCCCATACCCCACCCCCACCCCATCTCCCAAAGGCCGGCTAATGACGACTCTGGGGTTGCGAGTGGCCCTGGGCGGCGGTAATCGTTTACCATCAGGCGATAAGTGTGCTCGTTTGCCACCTATTCCATAAAAAAAAAACAAATATGTTCAGTAGTTTAGTCAGTTTAGTACGCTAAACTTCAGTAAGTAGTCTCTCTTAATCTGTTAAGTGTGAAAGAGTAACAAACATCCAAATATCCTCACAAACTTTCTCATGTATACTTAGTAGGATAGGGGTAGCAGGATAAGAATTTATTAAAATTAGATTTAGATTAAGGTATGATTGAAACAATGGGGTATACACGCGTTAAAAATATCCATTTTAGTTACGACTAAAAGTGGTAGTTAGATATACTTCAATAGAGATGCTTCCACAACTTACTTTTAAACTATCTAATTTATACTCTGGATTGTCGGCACTTGTTGGAACCTGTTGAAATATATCCTAGAATTAAACTTACTTGTACTTATTCCACTTAGTGCCATAGAGAAACCGGTCAGGATTAAAGTTAATTTAAATAGTAGAATAAGAACAAGTGAGTTTGATTCTGGAATGTAATTCGCTTCTAGCATTTGTCCGCAGCTCTGACGGCATGTATGTCGGATATTGCGGTTAGGTTAGTATCTCTATGACAGATATCATTGAAATTAGTGCAGTCGTTTAGCCGTGAAAGTATAAGAGAGAGACAGCGTAACTTTCGAATTCATAATATTAGTATGGGTAGAACTAAAGTATCAATCATTTCTGTCTCGCTTCACTTGCTTTACGACAAACTACTAAATCAAGTCGTCCAATTATGCCATTTCTAATTAGTGAGTAGTAGTCCATGGCACTAACTTGCTAACGATAGATGCTAAAAAACAATGAGCATTGTTTTAGACCGACTACAGGAAGAAGGCTTATATGCCTGAGAAAAAAACGGCTTCTTTAAGCTCTTAGTATGGACCAGTGCTCATCATCAAAACAAAAGGCAAATATTGCAATCTGGTTACCTTGGATTTGTAACGATAACTTGATCTTAGATTTGGAGACTTTTATTGATTTTTATTAGAAGTTTTAAAGTGGAACATTATTCATGCGTTGGTTCTGTGACACAGACCATTTAAGCTCTCATTCAACTCAATTTTTTTCGCCGTTTTTTTGTGATACTCCTTAGGATTGCAGCTTAAGACTTATAAATAGCCATAACCTTTCCCGATAACTGGATTATCTAACACTGAAAGAGTTTTTCAAATCGGTAATAATCTGATTCCTGATATAAGCGCATTTAAACAAAACTTTAGTCTTCAAATCTTTATTTATATAAGAGGAAGGTGACTGACTAAGATACCCAGAGATCAACATACAGCCTAAACCGCTGAACCTAGAATACTAAAACTTTGCATGTAGGTAAGTAAGTAGATGACGATTCGTTTCACTTTCTTATAACAACAACTATAACAAACAACAAAAACACATGCATGTACAACGTAAGTGAGCACTAAGGAAGGAAATTTGAAAATGCCACCCCTAAGCGGGTAAAATCTGGATCTGGGATGAAAATATCTACTTCTGTGCGAGCAAAGCCGCAGGCAAAAGCTAGTGTTAGTATATATATATTTTATCCGAATTAACAAGTAAGTTATTAATAACTTAAGTTATATTATTGAGGCGCTCATAGCCCATCTGCACTCGGTGATTAGAAACAATCAGTGAGGGCAAGCAACGACGGCGCGGTTAGTACCTGGATGGGTGACCACTGGTGGCATGTTACCATGAGCGTCTCCGTGATTCGGAGGTCACGTTAAGCAGTCGGTCCCGGTTGTTATCATACGATAACAGTCGTGAAGCTTAGTTGGAGGCCTTCGGGCGGCTTAAAAACATCAAACGGCAAGATTTACGTAGCCGCAACGTATTCTTGCCAGTCCCCAACCCGCACTTGGCCATCGTGGGGACGAATGGCCTTAACCCTCTCCTGAGAGGAGACCCGAGCCCAGCAGTGGGACATTATGGGTTGTTGATTGATGATGAACAAGTAAGTTATAATTAAACAGATAGCCTGTAGGGCTATCCCGTTTTAGAGTTTAGCCCATGGAAAACTCTCAATTATGTTGACGGGGATAAAACCACTACCAATGGTTTTTCACAACTGTATTAAGCCATAGATGTTTCTTTGTTAATTTATATATATGAAGAAGGAATGAACCAGCTCTCTCGTATTGTACTTTATCATAATATCATTGTAATGGAAAAGTTAAATGTACCGAAGAAAGTGTTAAGGAAATAAAATGGTATCTATCCAAATTGTGTCACTCCGGTTTGTCTATTATCTGATTGGTACCGGACGAGCGGACGATTCGTTTCACTTGCTTCTATCGCTATGGTTTTTATCTTTATGTCACTTGACGCTATAAGTGAAAAGGTACAATCATCGCTTATGCATGTTTTTATAATCTTTATAATATTTTATTTATTTGGTAAAAATAAATAAAATATTCTTTTTTTTAAAGAGACTGTGATGTATGTAAAATAATCTAGGTATAAAGTAAAAATAGAGTCCTACTCGAAATGAATAACACAACATAATTGCACAGGAAAACTTATTAAAAAAACAGTCTAGTTGTTGCTTACCACGATGGTTTCTTAATTTTCATTACTGTTATTAAAATTTAGTGATTGAGTGATGTGACTTGAAAAAAATGGCTCAAATTTAGATACTAAATAAACACTCTTGATAATTACTTACCTATACTTATTTTTTCTAGATAATACCAACTTCTGCGGATTAAAATTATTAATATATTAACCTGACATTATGATGTGTTATTATGACACAGTGCATGTTTATATTTGAACTCCAAAAAAGTGTATAAAGTATAATTGTGCTTTAGTTCCCTTAATAAATTAATATATCGTTGCCGTTGGTGGGAACGACTGTGCTTGCTGTATTTAATGAAATATCGCATAGCTATTAATTTTATTCTACTGCGAATATTATATTCTATAATTTAACACTAAAGCTATGTACATATTAACTATATAGAGCATGAACGAAATTAAGAAATAATCATATTTTGATATTATGTAGTCCCAAAGTGCTAAAGTTACAAACATGGTTTACGAGCAGTAAAATAAAAATGAATAAAAATGACGTCATTCCTAGCAAATCGGCAGATAAACTAACTACAGATGGTCCTGAAGTTTTCCAAATCAATCTACATATAATCCATGCAGATAATCGCAGCATTAATTTTTCATCAATGGTTACGAGTCTTTTGTGTAATACATAACGAACGAGTCACGTACTTGATGAATGATGATTCATGGCACCCATGGCATTGATTCCTACCTATATTACGAACGGGACGAAAGTGAACCTTTTCTGGTGATTTCTTTAATACTAAATTATCTTATAGATCTCAGTAAACTAGAAAAAGCTTCGTTCGTTCGTTAAGTTACGGGTAGGTTATTTATCTCAATCATGACGTAATAAGGGACCGGTCTATTACCATTTATCAGTCACTGACCCCATCATGGTATATTATGGGCAACTTACAATTTGACCAATAGACATACTTGCGGTCATAATTTACGCTCAAAATCCGATTTTAAGAGGCAGTTATGGAATATTGTTTTAGATTTATAAGCTAATCCGCGTACGGCATGGTATTATGAATCATGATTCCCAATAACGGTCCGTAATCATGCCCCGTCCACTTCCATTTATGTTTCCTTATTGTTACTGAAACATCCTTTGTTTGTGTTTGTTTTTTGATTGCTGATGTTCTTATTTTATCTGATAATCTTTTCCCCATCATGCTCTTCTCTCCGGCAGACTTCTAATTTTTGAGCGTGTGTCTTTGTGAGATCCCATGTTTAACATCTGTATGTAAAAGACAAGCAGGATGCAGGTGTTGAAATATTTCCTTTTGATGCTCATGCTTGTTTCACCATTTTTCACTTTTTTCAGACTCCCGTACTTTTCCAAGCATTGCCTATTTGTCTTTCTATTTCTTTTGAAGAGAGATCTGACGGCGAGATTATTTCAATTGACAGTCCTCTTTTTTCTAATATAGTTAACAGAGAACGTTCTCCACAACCTCAGTAAAAAACTTCGGTGACAACGGTTTCCTCGCCTTCATTCTGCTTTTATTTTAGCTGTGCTATTGTTGTATACATTGCATAAGATTCTGATATATTTATTTTCAATTCCCTGGATCCTAAGAACTTGCCAAATCTTTAAAGTCCAAACGAATCAAAAGACTTACAAAAATCCACGAAACAGCAGTAAAAAATCGCAATAAATTCCTTGCCTTTCTCGAAAAGTGGTTTGACTACATGTATGTGGCCCAAAGTCTGATAGTCGCTCCGAGATCCTGCTTGTTCTCTAGGCTGACTCTAATCGAGCTTTTTGATTATTCAAGCCACGATATCTTTGGAAAAACTTTATAAATATTAGACTTCTGACTGATAGGCCTGTATAAAAATTATTATTTTTTTTTTAAACAGTCGGACCAGCAAGCCAATATAACTTGATTTAAATTTCTCATTATTAAATTCTCATTCTATAATCACACAAAGCTAGTCGCAAAAGCGCTAGTAGGTATAGAAAATTAAGTAAAAATTGAAATCAATAATCAGCTAAAAATTTAAAAAAGTAGTTTGGAAATAAAACACATCACTAACACCATCTCCATGTACCTAACATTGTTAAAAAATTAAACGCAAATTTACATACAAAAAAGGCAATTTTTTAACACTGAAAATATATTATACACGTTATACAACTCCTAAAATACAAGTAGGTAGTAGGAGGTAGGTAGTAGTAGGAAAGGTAGTAGAGCCACACTGATATCAGCATAAACGGGCCGGCTGGATTTGGGGTAGTGACCCTCGCACAGAAGATAAGCCTAAAATTACAGCTTTCGTACTGTCGTGTTTCGTTGGTGAGTACAAAACCGGTGGCCCAATAATGCGAAACATCTCAATAGGCCGCCATAGGGTGGGTAACTTATTGCATTGTTGCATTGTCTGCATTCGCAACGAACATGGTCACCAATACTCTTGGATTCTTCTCATGCTTTCCATCAGGCAGTGTATAGTCACTTTGGCAGGATCATACATAAAAAAGGTATGAAAGCATTGGAATTGAAATTGACGTAATAAATCCATAATTATTCAATGTGGGCGTCTAAATTACGGTACTTATACATTGACCTGTTGGTCACCGAAACTTGCTGATTTTAACTGATAACAGTCGTCGAGTGAATTACCACATTAAGTGATAGCAAGCAAAGTTTTATTTCCATTGTCTAAAATGCCAAATTATTAAAATGTTTCTGTTATTTATGGATAAGTACGCGCAAGTTGAGAGGGCGTATGTGTATCTGTGTACGTGTGCCTACAAACACACACTTAAAGACGCATGGAAAACAAATAAGTACGTAAGCACAAATACATAAGATCGCTTCTATGTGATTTCGATAATTCTTACTCCATAGCGGTCTTATTTTTATAGAAGTACAATAATAAAAGTTTACGCTGGAAGCGTAAATCGTGTATGATAATTAATAGCCTAAATAGGGCTACTTAAATAATTGTTCCATATGTGAACTACCCGTTATGTTTTATGAACATATTACTGTGTATAACGATTCAGTTCGTAAACCAGTTTCACAGAAGCGTGTGTGAGGTCGTAAAACGTACTAATAGTATACGTTGCGTTGTGCAAGCCACGCTGATACGAATGAGCTGGCTGCCAACTCGTATGGGTATGTGTTATGAGACTACTAAAACCATTTGTAATGCTAGTTTGCTGATATCGTTTAAGTTTTTATGTTAATACAGCGTTTAGTTTTATTTTTCTCCCAACGGCTACTAAAATTGCACTTGCACAATTCCTTCTTCTTCATGTATTCGACTATGTCAGTTATCTTGCCATCACGGAGTAGCAACTCGATAAATTTGAGCGCCTTAAAAAGTTTTGTATTAGATTTATATTTGGACTACGCAAATATGATCATGTTTCTGAAATCTGCAACTGTAAAATGTTCTACAATAAGTCGTATTCTGTGCAGGATGTCCGACTATGGAGTGCTTTGCTGCTTTGTTATTTTAAAAAAATGGTCAATGTCATCATTATTATTTGTTGTGTGCCTAAAACATTACTTTATGTGTTATATTGCTATTAATTTTGTAATAAAAATGTAGTTATTGTATTTGTCTGTATGTATTTTTTTATTTGTATTAGTGTGTATAATTCAATATTTCTTTTGTTATTTAGTTTTATTTATATTCACTTATATTCTGATACATTGAATTCTCGCACCAAAACTGACCATGCATTTGTTTTTTTTTCACGGTTTTTTGGCATCCCAAGGTTGCCTCAAATAAATTGCTTTTTAAATATAGGAATGCCATTTGGTCATTCAATTGATATATTATTTTATATGTGAAATGTATTGTCTAGTGTATAATAAAGATTATTCTTTTCTATTCTGTTTTTAAGTACATTCAATATTGTTTTAAATTATTTCATAACTAGTTTTAACTATCCCCCAAACAGGTGTTATATTTTACGGGCTTAATCATAGACGTTATTTAACTTTAATTAATTGTTCTATGTTATTTTCAACTTTGAACTTACAGCCTGTCCGAAGATTGTTGTTCTGAGTCTGGGTGTTCTTTGCGTCCATTTCATGTATGTTCGTAAAATCCCTGCGATACAAGTGTACATTCCTAGTGCGGTGTATTATTAATTGTCTTAAAAATTAAAAATGAAATAAAGCTTTAAAGTGGAAAATAATATATGAAACCGTAATTTTTAAGTCACGTTTATGAATAAGAACGTTCGTTTATGACTAAGTTTAAAAGTTAATACATACGAGTAAACAATTGTGTACCTGTAAAATTTTGTTACATTTTACTGATAGACCATTCCTCTATGAAATTATTATAGAAATTCGTGTCAATTAATCGAATTTATTGGAAAAAATATCATCTTTCGCTGGTTTCGTCCAGTCTGTAAAACACCCACAGTTTGGAAAGCCAACAATGCGCTAGCGCACGCCTTGCCTTTGTTAGTGTATAAATTGGTAAATCAACAATTCATAAGCGACAGCGGTAGGTTTTGATTGCAGGTATTTTGAGCTGAAATTAATCTTATTTTTTGTTTAATGTAATCTTAAACGAAAATATTTACATTTCGTATTTGAATACGTATAGTTTGATAGCAATACCACCATTTAGCACCTTGGAGCTAATATGATGATCGCGTCTGTAATAGGTACTCAAACTTTTTCGACTACTTAATGATCATTAAAGGTTTTTAATAACCCACTGTTGGACTTAGACGTTTCGTTCTATAAAGAAGGCTATTTATTTGGTTCAATTTCAAAACGTGCTTTTTACATTTACCTACTTACTAAGCTATAATATGACCAAATCTAGTATTCTTAATTAAATAGAAGCAAATATTAATTTATTAAATCGTCTTTAATGAGTGAGCATAATACTTTCTCATTTAAAACCCGTCCGAGTTGAAAACGAGTCCGAGAACTGGAATCTCAGATCAATAAAAAGATACTTGAGCCTGAGCCTGGCTTATCATTTTATTTTAAAATAATATTCACATTAATTTTAAAATTCCCACAAATATATTAAGTAAAACTTTAATTATGACGGTGATTAAGTATCATACATACATTGTTTGCTACATAATCACGCCATAACAATGTTATGGATCGGCATTATTTTTACAAAGAAAATATATCAAACTCAACATCTTAATCTAGTTAATTCATGTCAATGTGTCTTTCTAAACCAAGATCCATTTACTATCTTTGTTTTTTGATGCTATGGCAACCCAACGGATCAGCTATTTCAGCCGGATCGGATATTTCTGTCAATGTCAAGTATTTAAAGTCTTAAGTCTTTGAGTCTTCGACTCTTCGTCAAATTAATAACAAAAAATATAAAAAATTTATATAAGATGAAATAAGGACTGTCTTTCGTAAAACAGAAATTCCTATTTAATTCGAAAGCACGCATTAAAATTGATTAAAAACTGCCATTTTCTTGTAATTTAAGCCAAACGTCATGATTCATGCTTTATTTAATTTAGTACATTATCATCGGCTAATTTGCATGTTCGTTGAAGCCATCGGAATAACGATAGCTAAATTGTAATCAACATATTTTTATATTTCATCTTGATAACGATATCGTAACCTAATCTATTAACTGTTATTTAGAGATTTATCGTTTGTTACCATTTCATTTCTGATTTTTATATTTTTGAATTGATCTGTTCCATATTCCAAAAGTAGTATTAACGTTGATTGTGGAGATACATGTCCAGCAGTGGCCATATATAAAGAGTAACTATGATATGATATTGACATTGTTTCGTACAATAACACATCATTTAATAATTAAGTTTTTTTCATCTCAAAATCTGAAAATTATTTTATTACTAGCTAAATTGTTCCGTATTTGTAAATAGTAATAGTAATGTAAATATACCCTACATACAATCACAAATAACGTGACTTTCGATTGTTTAAAAAAAATCTAAATTAGTTACGTAGATTCAAAGATTACCCCATACAAATTCACAAACTTTCCTATTTAGTATTAGTATAAATTGTAGTATAGTGGTCTTTGAAAATACATAATATAACGGGGAAATTCAACTTCTTTTCGTATTGTAACAGTAATAAATACAAGCTGTTATAACCTATAATCAGGCTTATATAACTATAATAACAAAGTGTCCGTGCTTTGTTATTTACCCGACCTGATATGATCAAATTACACCTGTTTCACTTTAGGACTGACCAACCTTAGTTAAATTAAACATATAAAAACCATACAGTACTTCATAACATTACCGTAATTAAGTTCTGCTTTATACTTATAACGTGCATACATATAATGTTAAAAACTTGCTCATTTAGACATAATTAAAGTGATTATATATAAGTAGATAAAACTACGTTACGCTTTCATTGTCAAATTTGGTGTCTGAAGTAAATAAAATGTTTGTAATAAGTATAGTAGTTGTAACATTTAACGGCTTTCTAAATTACTTACGTATTTAAGCAATATTTTTTTCGCAAGTAACTTGTGCACACGACGGTTATTGTTTATTTACCAACTAACAAATTTTTTAAAGGCATTTCCCGCATTAAAATATGTCCCGTGTCGCGGTACACTTGACAAACATACATGAAACGGACATAAAGACCACCAAATGTCCCCTGTGGGATTTGAACCCTCAACACTTGGCGCAGTAGAATGTGACGGGGCGCCCGCTCAAACAACTAGACCAACCCGCACAGTCGAAAATTATACATACTATAGATTTTTTGTTATGAAAAATATTATGTATTACTTTTTTAACTTGAACTCGGTATGGTTTTTTATTCCTGGTTCTAGAATATGTTGAAACTATATATGAAGATGTCTTATCTATCGACTAACAGGCAAGACGTAATCAAAGGACACACATATTAATTATACTAAAATATAATATTTTATTTATATTATGTTTAAAAAACTACTTAAGAGAGAATCAAACCCGCTGCCTTAAATATGATAGTTAAATGATCCTACTTCAAAAATTTCACATTTTATCCGTATCGTAAGAACTCGTAAAAATTCGTAAAAATTATATCAACGCGAACCGAAATGAGCCAATATTGTACAAACGGTCAATAACACTAATGATTGTACATGAATTTAAAATATGTGCTGTGAATGTTTTCTATTTGGCAACTATTGTAAACAACTTTATTCAGCCAGAAAAATGTGTACATTGTACAGTACATATTTTTACGGAAGGAACGCAATTTAGTACCTTACTACTTAAAAACTTTAGTTGTAAGTGCCAGTTCGAGGTCTATTGATCTAAATCTGAGATTGAACAATAGCCAATTTTGTGATGAAAAACTTTTGCTTATTTTCCTTTTCTTTTGTTTTTTGTTTTGACTTAATAAGAAAGAATGGATATTTGAGGGTCGCATTAAGCATATTCGTTCGCCCATCATCATCATCAGCTCGTTGCTCTCCACTGCTGAACATAGACCTCTTCCAAGGCCCACCACAAAGCCCGGTCTGCAGCTTCGTTCGTTCGTTGTATACAAATATCAGGACAAGAGATTTTTGCTTCAATGCTATACCACTTGAGGCCAATATATTTACATTAACAAGTTCGATAAATCACTGTAGTAGTATTAGTTAGTATTACTACTGAAACTGACTCTAATTCTGATCATACATATTCATGGATTGCTAAGTGGCTATTACATTTCAATAATAATGCTTTACAGTTCGCTGAACCGACTGCGTACCATTGAGAAATAAGTGGTCTTGAATACAGAAAATATTGATAATGAAACTGCAAGTTATCGTTATATCAAGACCACTACCTGTGTATCTAAGATCTTATTTCTGTGTTTCAAAAGATAACGAATCACAATGCTGACATAAATCCAAATTAAATCTGTGATTTTCTGGTTTTATCAAAGATGTTTAAAATCGTATTGGTAAATGAAATTGTGTTCTAGTTCAAGTATAACATTATTGAACTTTGTTCACGAAATTAAATACTTTACTTTTAAACGAGAAATTAAATACTTAGCACTTATTAGTAGAAATTTCACCAAAAACTACTGTTTCTTCTAAGTGATAAATTATATTTATTTTGTAAGTAAATATTTTTACAATTCGTATTTTAGAGTTTTGGAGCTGGGAGCACCACACATACAACAGAGACCCGTGACATTGTTAAAAGAAAACTGGGTTGGCCTTTAGAAGAAAAGACCATAGTATTGAGTCGGTCTATCTATACATATGGCATGTGGGCCCCAGTCCCTGTTACTTAACCTACTCACTTAACTAATAACCTTACCTACCTATTTAACTACTTTCTATTGTTTTTCTTATTGACATGTATCTACACGCATTCAAATTGAAATAAGACTGATTATTATTTCACAGCACACAAATTATAACCTTGTCAAACTAAGCATATTTCTCAATCTGTGCACTTCAAACCTGTCATTATTTGAAAATTAAAAAGTCGGCTAACATATCAATATAATTAATCATTGAGTAATTTTGTTTCAGCGTTATTGAACAAATTACTTACATAAAAAACAAGCGGCTCGTACATGTTGGCATAAACAGTGTAGGGTTCCGTAATAAAGTGTCCAATTAAAATATTTTACATGAAAATGGCAAAGTGATTAAAATTAAATATAATCAAATTTTAAACGAATTACATTAGAAAACTAGAAACAAACTAAAATCGTCCTATTAGACATTGTGGCGATTTCCACATAAAGCGCAATAAAAACATAATATATTTGAAATGACATGCGTAACATGTATCGACACAGATAGGCTTCGGCTAACACTACTGCCTCACAGAAAACTGATTTTCTACAATTCTTTTGACATTTTTTTTGGAGAATCGAATAGCATTTTTAGCCCTTGCCGAAAAACTCGGTAAACAATTCATTAGCCGAAACAAAGAAAACATATTGCATTGCAGATGACAATTTAAAAATGTGGTAGCGACTTTAAATTTCTATTGAAACGTACCATTTTACATAGGTAGTATTTTAACAAAATGGTTTCCTTTTAATCACATAAAATATCATAGAAACGGACAGATCCTTTAGTGAGACTTTTACCAAAATATTTTGGTTTTATTCGGGGATGTTACGGCTAAATTCACAGCAAGCATAAATTTGCTTCTCTTCATACCAATTATCAATTTCCACATGTAGAAAGAAGACAGTGCTGTTAATTAAAATCAAGTCCCATATATTGATTTTTACCACAATAATGATGCTCCATGAGATGGCTTTTGATATTGTTAATGTCCTTGCAAGATAAATCAACGTTATATTTATTTCAATGCGACCGTGCCAGGGCTTACTTATTTTAAGGCACCAATAACATCACATGAAAACTGCTGCGACAGTATAAAATTATCGGGTTTACTTATCGCTATTGACAACGACAGCCTAAAATCACTAATACGAACGTATTTCTTTCTTATTCATTTTCTCTTTACAGTAAAAAAGAGAGAGTTTTTTCCATTTCAGTAAACGAAGTAGTTTTTACTGAGCTTTATTATTTACAGCCTTGGGGTTAGAGAGGTGAGTAGAGAAAGCCTCAAGATAAATTCATTTTACATTTAAGTATATAGGACCTACTTAGTCTTGTCAATAATATTGTTCAAAGAAAAACAACATTTTTTTATTGCAAGTAACATTTGTTTCTATTATAGTGTATTCGATTAATACATTAATATAAAACCATTAAAAATATGTAAAGCTTATTTCAAGTGGTCTCCATTGGCTGCAATAGTCATTTAAACGTTGAGGCCAGTTATCACTGACAATCGTATGGATTGTTTTAGGGACTCCAAACTATCATGGCCTTTAGAGCAAGCCTTACTTTCTAAAACTGATTATAAATCATAATCCAGTGGATTAAGATCAGCACTAAATGACGGCTAGTCTTCAGCTCTGATGAAGTCCGGGACCTTAGTTTCTAGCCAAGATTGGGTGGATCGAGTTTTATGACGGCGCCGAGTATTGCTGAAAGAACCATTCTTAGTTATTAAACGTGGTGTTGTTAAGAGGCTTGACTACCTTTTTAAGAACGGTATCTTGATACACTTGTGCCGATTTTTTACACCTTTTAACAAAATTATAGCTCAGTTAGCTAACCCCCCAACCAAACTATCACTGAAGTCGTATAATAAACACGTTGAATCTTTTTTAGAGCTTTCATCATAAATACTGTAATTTTGTTTGATAAAATATTGCTCAGTTGTAAAAAAAAATTCTGCGACCTCCCTTTGCGTAGCGTTTTGATTTTACTATCATATTCTTTTTTGAATTATCAGTTAAGGCTTCTTTTAAAATACACGACATGATTCTTGGTGTTTTTAGATAACTACCGACTGACGCAGATACTCACATGGCGTGGTTGCTTCGGTGAGTGTATGAATAACATCGGACGCGAGGAGATGTCACTTTGCCACCTCTGCGCAGCCGATCGGTACTCCGCCCAGCATACTTTGCAGGACTGCCCCGCTTGGGCGTCTGAACGCCAAGTCCTAGTCGACTAAATTGAACGAGACCTCTTCCCGTCAATAATCATTGCTGCCATGCTAGCGGATGTGGAGGGATACATATCAGTAAAAGACATCATCACCAGCCTTTAAAGTCCACTGCTGAACATAGGAATCCCCAGAATGGAGACTTTACGCTGCTATACGCTGTACAGATGGGTTGGTATTTTTCTTCTCTTTACAGTGAAGTTGTCCCGCATGGTCTGCTTTCTTAGTCACCTCTTACGAAACCCATAGAACGAATTGAGAAGGTGACATTCTGTATTCTTAATTCATCGTCATACTGACCGTATAACACCCCCTTTGTCGGAATTAAAACAAGCACGTAAATGAGTTATACTTTGAGATTAATGTGTGGATAACGATAAAATCTCGTGACTATAAAATACTGTAGAAAAGTTTAAGTCACGACCTTTCACCATGAAATAAAGTTGATTGCGTGGCATGCATTCGCCCACGCCTACAGGAAGTCAATTGTGTTTTTCGTTAGGGAAAGCTGGCTTCATAAGACTATGATATTTTTGTTGTTGGATATAACCAAAGTATGGATGCTACTATCAATCAATTGTTTGGTTTTTAAATAATTTAATTCCAACCAAATATTTTAAACCTAAATATTATTAGATTCGTACCAGCTGTGATTTACCACAGCTGTTCGTGAAATGCAAATAAACATGTTGATTTATTACAATGTTTTTTTAATATTTTAAAACAATGTAGTTGTATGAGTTTTCAAGCCATGTAATTACTTCACTCGAGTTATGAGTTTTGACATTGAGTTACCTGTTGCACGATAACCATGGCCAACATTAAATTGTGTAGTTGACGTATTATGTGCACTTACTTTTCTCTTACGAAATATTGACTTACGTAATATACTTACTTATATATACTTACGTACATTTTATGCAGACAATGTCGTTACCTTGTGAGAGAGACCTGGTACCCATAAAACAAGTTAAATCTTAACATGGGTGCCAGAGTTCAACTACGCTTGTGCTCCGAATATTTGTCGTTTTATTTTTGAATGTATAACTTTAAGTTTTTGTTATTGGTTCTAAATAAATAGTAAAAAAATTAAAAAATAATAATAACGTATTTTTTAAGTGTTGTTTTGATGTGTTTTTTTTTTTTTTCTATTTTCCTTGCTATTCCTGCCATGTTAAATTGGTTTGCCATTTTTCTTCTTTAATAATTTTCTTGTCATTATCACGCTACTAATTTAGATGTAACATATCTATCAAACATCAGATCTTTATTATTTACCACGATGTCTAACATACATGTGAACAGAACCACGTACAAAAGTAAGTCAAGAATAATTTTGAAAAAAAAAATTGTATTCTCTTTGATTGCTATGTGTTTTTCAATGAAAAAAAACTAACGGATACACAAACTACAAAATATGCAAATAACAACAAGTATGTAACGTGTAATAAGTGCTGTATGAGATCAAAGACGATGACGGTTAAATCTGTGGGCTAGAAGACTATTTATTTTGAATAGAAAGCAATAGATCGATGGCCTTTCCTTACTCTTGCCAACTTGTATGTTGATTAGTTAAGGCATAAAACTCTCGTATGGTTGAGTAGTTAAGGTATGAAAGCGTAACAAGAAACTCACTTCTGTATTTTTAATATAAACAAAGATTCGTATTTTTACCATGCGCTTGTATTTCGCTCAAATACAAATAATTCCTTGCAAATGGAAAGCAGAGTAGGTTTCGATACAAAAAATATAAGCCGTTGCGGTACGTCTGGCAGAATCATCGAATTATTTTGTTGTTTGCAATTTACGATTTTGTGAGTTGATTTTCTTTCAAAGTTATAAATTCAAAACATACACGCATTAAATATGTACATTTTCTAGATACGTAGTTGGGACCAGTTTTAACATAACACACCGGTTTAAATGTGAAAGGCTGTGTAACATGTGGGTTACGAAGGTATCTTTTTCATTATATCATTATTAATAGATCGATTATATCGATATCGTCGATCGATATCAGTTTTTATGTGGACAGTGTCCAGAGAGTAGGTAGTTTGTGTAAAATTAAATGTACCTTACTGTAATGTAATGTTTTAAATACTTACAGCATAAATGTAAGTTTAAAAGATCACTGGTAAAGGTATACCTAATCCTTTTTTCATTCTCTAGGCCGGTTTTATCTTCAACTTCCTACCCCATGTTTTTTCTCTGGGGAATAGTTTCTATATTTCCAAAAAACTTAGTACTAAACTACTATACTATTAATGCTCCCCTCAGCTTACCACGGGTAGTGTCCAGTCGCGGATTTAAATATAATACTTCCGGTTTTCTTTTAGTTTCTTTTTCTATATAAGTATTTTTAAGGGGACTGACTTCCCAATGACGATTGCCATAGATGTTCATGACAACCGGTACCAACGGATTTACGAGCTCTCCGAGGCACGGGCGGGAAACATCGCCATATTCCATACTCCGAACTGCTTGCTATTAAGAATTTCTTGTAAGAAAAACCCAACAGCAGTCCGACCAGGGAATCAAACCCGAGACCTCTTGATCTGCAGTCGCCTACGCTAAGCACTAGACCAAGGAGGCAGTCGAGGCAAACAATAACAAACACATAAACACATATTTTCCAACTTGGTGCAGTCAATCAGCAGTAATACGCGTACATACATTTCGGTAATTCATTTTTATTTACACATTACACTCATTTACACGACATGTCTGTCGTGCATGAAATACGACCATATGGAATTGACCAGAGTCAATTCTTAGGTCTGAAATTAACAATTATTGTGCTAATACGTACATGCTTTTTTGCTAGAGATAGATAGTGTTTTTCTATTTAGATATAGAAGTAAATATTTTGCCATTCAATATTTTAAGATAGGAAAGCTATTTATATTGAAACAAAGACGTTTATAGAATTCTCGATACGCATAACATTAAATACGAATACATAAATATGTTTAGGCTTAACGAGAATATTTTGCACATATGAATCAAATTTTCATATACATGCTACTCGTATCTTCCGGATAAGGTATACCTTATTAACATTTAACAAGTACGAAATATTTATGTAAAATAATTATTAAATTTATTGTTTGAACATATATTTGCCTTATTAATGAATTTCCTTAATAGCTTTTGATTGTCGGCTAGTTTCGTAATCTAGTAAGGAAATAAGTTTTTATAGCCAACCGGGGAAATAATTCTACACAAAAATTTATAGCAAAGTAAACTAATACATAAATAGCTTTGAGTGTAAAAATAATTGATTGTAATGCGTTCTTTTCTATTCAAAATGTAAGTATAAATGTAAATTTTTATAGGTCGTAGAGTGACGCATTGCAGCACGAACAGGTCTGCTCGATCATGACAGTACTACCCTTGCACAGAAGATAAACCTAAAATAACAACATTCGTGCTGTCGTGGTTCATTGGTGAATGCGAGATCAGAGACCCAATGATGCAAAGCACCCCAATAGGCCGCCATAGTGTGGGTCGCTGTGCTGCAACACAATGCAGCAGCATTCGCAATGAGTACGGTTATCACTACCCTTGGATTCTACTTATAGACAGGCTCATAAAAAAAACAATATCTATAAAAAAGTTTCTGCACTTCCTTTTATGTTCATGTGTGTTGCTAATGACAAAGAATACGTTTTATAGAGAAAAGGAAATGAATTATACTTTTATATTTATAAAACTATGAGTATGAGGAATTAATACTACTCTTGGATTTTGCAGATGCTTTCCATCGGACAGTGTAGAATCACTTTGGCAGGCTCATATTTTAAAAAAGAAAGGGCGTGTATATGAATACCTACTACGTTACCCATGTTAAGTGACGAAAAAGTATTTAACAACATACGTTATCGTTTATTATGTACCTTTTTACTAATACATTATAACTAAATATCACAATATTTGAAGTAGATAAAAAAGCTTGGGAGATTTGCGCTTTTATGTAATGTTTTATTATGATTTATAAATCTGTGAAAAATATTGCTGTACTTTGATTTATGCAAATTGTGAAACATTATTTGTTAAAAATTCATATATCTATTTTATCTTACTCTGCAGTTCAAGCTTAGCTTACTTTGGTAGGTAACGTCAACTAGTTTTGCCAATACAAATTGTTATCTACTTTCACGTCTAAATCTGTAAATATCCATTTACAAGATAATGACTAACTCTCACTAGTATAAATTTACAAACGTTCCATGAAGTATAACAGTTTACAAATCCAGTTTGATATAAATTCTTTCATGCCAATCATATATCATCGTCGACTTGCATCGCGTGTTCACAAATCAAGCACGGTAATTTACAAAGCTTCCTGTACTTATTATATCATTAATTTTAACTACTTATTATACTAACTAATTTATACTAACTAGATTTTATACTTTAACAACAAATAAATCGTTTTAATTAAGTTCGTTAAAACAGGACTTTTATTCAGGACGGAATCTGGATAAAAGTAATAAACTTCGATTAATTAAACCTGCTGGTTTCAAATGTTATAAATTAATAAATTAGAATCTAATATCCTGAAATTTATATCACTTATTAAGTAACCAAATGATAATTCAATACATAATACCCAGTTTGTTAAATCATCAAGAAAATTTTACATTAACTACTTTGTTTTTCAGTCAGCCTGTGACCAAGTCCAGTGCAACCTGGTTGAAACGTCAGGCAAATCAGAGGTATGTAACACCTTTAAATAAGTGATCGCGTTAATTCCCTTGAAAATAATTATTTTACTTTGTTTTTATTTTAAAGGGAGCAAAGGAGCAGACGGTTTAAAAACCTACCACCGTGTATGGACCTATTTATCTCAGGAGGTAAAGGAGAGAGGGGCCAATAACTTCAAGTAGGGTAGCGAAATGCAACAAAAGAATTGTTGGGTTTTTTGTGAAGTGTTTCAGTTAAGTTCGTCTATATGTGCGGAAGTATAACGCTCCCATAGTAAAATCTTAAACAGGTTTTTAAAAAAGTGGGATATTCATATTTGAAAATATATATATGAAAATATAAATAAAATATCTCTTACTCTTTAGAAGTCGTCATGTTAACGTAATCGTAAGTTAGGTGTAGCACCTGACTGCCATTACACCACGAAGTGTAAATTAAATGACATACAGAACTTTACGATCTCCATGTTATTAAACGTATAAGGAGGGTATCAATTAAAGCTATTTAAATTACGAACCAATAAGTGTTGACGAAGCGTATACGTAATCTCCGCAGCGTATTTAATCGTATGCAACTTTATTGGCGTCATTTATGTTCATTCCAGCCTTTGAAAGTACTTAGCAATCTCATAGGCTTTTAGACTTTAGTATGAAAATACTCTTTTATTCCAGGCATATGTATCTTGAAAGTTTTAAATACTGTTAATCATGCAAGATGGCGGGATGACTTACGTAAAAGGGCTGGCAGCAACTGGATACAGAAAGCAACAGACCGGGCTCTGTGGTGTTCCTTGGAAGAGGCATAGGCCTCTTGGACATAGGTCCAGCTGTAGACTACAACGGGAGATAATGATGAAATGTAAGTTGCGATAGTCTATTAGTCAATCACCTGATAAAACCATCGACAAGCGTCTGAAGATTCTTGCGTTAGAAGCCATCTTGCGAATTAGACCCACGTCATTTTAAGTGTTGTAAACATCAATATGTTACGATGTGGTGATAAACAAAAGTTTTTATATTGTAAACGAAAAATAGAAAGTTTCAATAAAATACAAGGTTAATTTATATTTATTGCGAATATTGCTTTGGTATGAATAAAATTAGTAACGTATATGAGGAATCTGGAACTTATTCTTGATGTACTTTCATAAAGTAGATTCTATAGGGGATGGGCACGCTGTTATTGCGGCGGTTAGACCCGCTATGGAGGATAGGTTCGACAGGCATCACGGAGGGCTCTCATATCGGATGACACAGGTGATCAAGGGAAAAGGGTGCTTTGGAGAGCACCTGTGTCTGATCCGCAAGAAGCTAATGCCTGAGTGCCACCACTGCGATGGCCAGACCGTAGACACAGCAGAATGCCCGGCGTGGGCCGAGCTGAGGCGTGATCTCGTGGCGGCCATCGGGGTGGGGGTTCTCTCGCTCGGGAACATGATTGTAGCAATGTTGCAGAGCGAAAGCGCTTGGAACTCTGATGTCTCTTTCTACGAGCAAGTTATGCTTGCGTAGGAGATAGCGTAGCGAGACCTTGGGAGGTTTAGAACTCTCCATGTCCGCCAGGCCCGGGAACGGGCCGGGTACCGCAGACGACTCAGGCGCCGGAGATCGCAAAACGATCTCCGTCCTCCATAAGCGCAAGCTTGAGGCCACCTATCAGCCTAGCAGAAGCAGGCCGGAGTGGCGGCGCGAGCCCTTTATAGTGCCCGTTACCTTTTCTAAACAGAATAGGCACGCGAGGGTTCCCACACAACCTACAAACAGTGGGTGGCCCGAGGTACGTCGGGGTTCCAGGGATTTCTTTTTAAATATATAAAAATATATTTTCAATATATAAAAATAAGACCAAGGCTGGCAACTATATTAACAGATAATGATGAACTTTCCATGTTCTGCAGAATCGAATTAGTATCTTTAAATACACTTATTACATCTGGTTCTCAAAAAACGCCCGAACCACACTATTTTTGTAAGAACTACAACTGTGAAGTACCTAATTAAACGCTTACTTTATTATACACATACTGCATCATTAGTGTGCAGGCAAACGAGTCTGAACGCATAGGTCTAATCATTGAGGCCATTCACCTCAGAAAGCGTTAGGTGTTTCTCTTTCGACAAATAATAGCCATTACGCAACAATACATGCACACAAAACACTATTTACAGTTCGAAAAAATATAATTATGTAACTGGCTTCAAAATTGGCAATTCTTTCTAAAGAAATAAGTAACAAATGTTGCTAGAGGATACTCATTTTCAACTGTTACGATGATAGTTACGCGCTCAGCTGTTATCTAATCCAAACTAATATAACGTATAGCTCTGCAAATAAAAAAGTATAATACAAATAAACAGTTAAATGTTTCGAAATAGAACAATAAATTCTAATTGGACTCGCTGAAGTATTCTATATTGAAATAGACAGTCACTGAACACGGCTTTATAGAGTTCAATTGTACAGGTGGGGTCAAACAGTCGGATTGAAAGCTTTCCATCACGCGATCTGTACCTTCGTTTACATTCGTAATGCTAAATAAACATCTTTACCTGTCTCTGTGGCACAGTGGTAGTGTATGCTTTGCTTTAAGTCTCGGGTTCGATTTCCGGGTCGAACCAAATGTTTGTATGATCTGCAAATATTTGTTTCGGAGTTTAGGTGTTTTCTATTTATCTTAGTTTGGGATTAGATAGCGTTGTGTGTATCATATCCGAAATATTTATTTATTTAATGTTTATATATCTTTCGCTTTTACTTAACACCTTATATTTAAGGAATTTAAGCATAAGGTATTTGGTGTTTCTTATTCTGAGTCGATGATGATTGGAAACATATAATGTGATAAAAATACCATCTTTATCATCATCAAAACCCCCTTTCTAAGCCTCTGCTTAGAACGAAAAGGTTTTTACGATGTGCCTCTGCCAATGTCTAGCAGTGGACTGTTAAATACACTGTAGTAATACCACGCTGATCAGATGGCAGTAAAGGGTTACTTTCAGGCTTTCCTTCTATTTGCAGTCAATTTGGTACCTTTGTGGAGGAACGGGTATCATGTCCCTCCATCACAAAGGGAGGATACTCCGACCAGGCAAGGTGATCATGCCTGGCGGGCCACTGCCCAACGGTTGATGTTGGGAAGTTGTATATATGTTAATCGGCGCGAGAACTTCTATTGAGCGATTTTAGGATTGGTAGTTTCTTCGTGCACTACGTTACTCCATAGCTCAGTGTATCCTCGGTGGATGGCGTTGTCATATATTTATGTTGACGCTGTATGTGGAAGTCGCCACATCAGTCCCCTCCAAGACATATTGATGAGTCAGCAGTTTGCCTTCTTAGCCGTCGCTTACGCCACTTGACATGTACTCTTAATCAATGTGCTGTAGAATAAATTTAATGATCCATAATCATCATCATCATCAGCCTATCACCGGCCACTGCTGGACATAGGCCTCTCCAATGTCACGCCACTTAGTTCGATCTATGGCTTCTCGCATCGAGCTCCAGCCAGCCGTCTTGCGCAAATCATCGCTCCACCTGGCCACTACGTTTGCCGAGACGCGGTCTCCATAATCACTGCTCTGATAATATGTAAGCCTAATTTGTTTTTCAATAGACGAAAACGCTAAAGTTTCAAAGGTTCTTTTAGTTTGCAAGTTTTTCAATTATTCTCAAATGTATTTGCAGGTTATGATTTATGAGTTTAATAAATTATATTACGTTATTATTTAATCATGTCCACTTTAGTATTACTATCGACCTGTATACAATTTTCCAACGAAAAGAGCTGCTAACAAATAAACTAACGTACTTGTTTTGTAATTTTTAATATTAATTATGATGAGTACACTTGAGTAATTTTTAGTATACTATTTAGTTTAATTTTGTAATATATGTAACTGTTTAAAAGAAGGTCACTCGGACAGATATACTACCCACAAGTAATTACGGTCACTTATTATTCTTTTACAAATTTAAAGCGAAATTGTGTGATATGATTATGATCTAGTAATAAATTCTAAAACTAATTTATTTCGAGTACTTTCTATTTTTTCAGTGTTCAAAAATATATAACAATATATAACATACCAAATCGGTTTAATACATACATTGTATAAAAACAGTACAAAATGTCATATGATCTAGAGTGTAAAATACCTTTGACATAATCGCCTTACTTTCTGCGATGTACGTAATATTAACCTTAAGATTTAATATATAGCTTATAAAACACGATTTTAGATTATACATAAAATAAAAATAAATAAATATGTTTAGATAATTTTTACACACAACGCCATCTAGTCCCAAACTAAGCAGAGCTTGTCCTATGGGTACTAGATAACTGATATTAATACTTATATACTTTTTTTTAATACATACATATTATTCATAAAAACACCCAAACTCCGAAACAAATATTTGCAGATCATACAAACATTTGGTCGGACTCAGGACTACAATGCAAGTCAAATCATCTAGTCCGTCCCGTATCGCTCCCGGTGCATCTTTCTAACCTTTATTATTCCCAAGATTTGGGATCGGCTACTAGCTTAACCGGTTTTCCTGAATATCAGATTTTACACAGAGCGACTGGCATCGGACCTCCGCACACTGAGAGTGAACTGAATGCAAAGGTTGGCTTTGACTTCCCAATAACGATTGCCATAGATGTTCATGATAACCGGGACCGACGGCTTAACGTGCTATCCGAAGCACGAACGGGAAACGCCGTCATATTCTATATTCAGGGCTGCTGTTAAGAATATCTTGTAAGAAAAACTCAACAGCAGTCCGACCCTGGAATTGAATCCGAGACCTCTTGATCTGTAATCGCTTACGCTAAACACTAGACCAACGAGGGAGTTTCTCGGTTACAGTTGTAGTCCCACGCCTTATGTTGTCAGTATTAGATACAACAATTATAAAAACAAATTTACTTTAAATTCTTTCGCAATGTTATTCAATTGTTAATTTTTTCTTAGTTATGCAATCCAGAACGCTATTTCAATCGGTTCTCTTTTGTTTTATAATAATTTTATTGTAAATGTTTTACTCATATTTGTTACAATCCTTAGACATTCAAGACAGTAAATCCAAATTATCTTCAAAATATTTTTTATCAACATTAACTATAGTTCTTCCCACACGTGTTTAAGATCAGATACAAGTATTGAATGGGAATTAAACTATTATGACCTCCTCCAACGTACCTAACTATGTACGTAAAGTATTAAATGAAGTGGGAGATGATTTACAGCACTTTGTAAATCATCTCCCACTTCCTTTAGTACTGTAATCGTGATGGATATTTATTACATTCTCCTTATATAATAACAGTTCAATGCCAAGCAACCTTAAAATCATTTAGTTGCAACTAACTTACATTTATTTAAAAACATATAAAGCTTATTCGAAGTGGTCCCCATTGGCTGCGATACAGTCCTTCAAACGTTGAGGCCAGTTATCAATAGCAGAACGCACTCTTTATATGGAAAAATTCTTTACTGCCTATCGTAGTTATGGATTGTGTTAGGGAATCTAAATTATCATGGCGTTTAGAACAAGCCTTACTCTCTAAAACTGACCATACATCATGACTAGTCATGGACTAACAACACCATGTTCAATACACCATGGAGTACTAACTTCTCAAGAATGGTATCTTGATATACTTGTGCCGATGTTTTGTTACTTTTTTCACAAAAATATGGCTCAGTCACTGGTTTAAACCTAACACCCCACCAAACCATCACTGAAGTCGGATAATGCGCACATAGTACTCTGTTGCCGAATTGGGCAGCTCCTTTAGAGCTTTTATCATAAATGCAGTAATTTTGTTTGTTCAAATATTGCTGAAGTGTAAAAAAAAACTCCGTAAACAAAAATTTTCTATGACCTCCCTTTGCGTACTGCTTAACACCCTATTCTTTTATGAATTAACAGTTAAGAAATGACCAGTGGATCTCTTACAGGGTGCAAGTCCTAAGTCATCTTTTAAAACACGCGACATGGTTCTAGCTGTTATCCTCCTCTTTTGCTTTTGGACAGGATTTCTTCGAATTCTTTCACTTACTGCTTGGATCGCCTTTTTTGTACAAACGCTACGTGAACGGTCAGATCTTTTTCTGCCACAAACAGAGAAAAAACAACATTTGAACCAAGTCGAACCAAGCGTGTAGAGGATTTTGAAAATTGTATTTGGCTCCATACCTAATTTATGTAATGCAAGGGGAGGGGGATGGGGGGAGGAGTAGGAGTATGAGCCTCCGGTATTCTCACTCACTTGGTGAAACACAGCGCACTGTTTTACACTGGTTTAATGTAAGACCGTGGTATGACTCTGGTCGAGCCGGCCCAAGCATGACGAGGCGTGGCTCTAACATGGTGTGACACTTTTCTTTGTTTTTAATTCGATTGGAGTGTGTACTTTTGTTCTAAGTTAAACTATAATTATTGCATTAGGGTATATTTAATACGGTAAATAACTATAATATGTATACCTCTTTATCAATATTTGCTACCTGAAATATTATCATTCAATATAATAGCCACCCAAGCTATTTTTACTGATTTTACTGACTGTTTCTAACTCTTTATTTGAAACTAAAAGAGATACTCATTTGGAATGCTAAACAAATTAGACAAGAAGAAATACCGCGGGTATGTTGAATCACGGTATTTAAACTGTTTTGCATAGGGCATGGGACATTCACAATGATAAAACCATTTTTAAATAAATAAAAGATTTTACTAATTATATTCTAAACGAGCTGACCCGTCCAACTGCATCTGGTTCTCTCAAAAGGAGTTTTTTTTTCATTAATACTCGTCTCCTATCGGTCGTGACATGGTGTTATAAATACTTTGTCTTTTTCGTTATCCATTTAAAAAAAATTTGGAACTTTCAGAAGTTGTTTCTGAAATTATCTCGAATATCCAAACTCAAAACCTTTAACCCGAAGAGGTTATCTAGCTAAAACCTAAAGATCTTCAACCTACAAAATTAGGTAATTTTAGTAAAGATTTAGCCTATTACGTGGGCTGTGATAAAGCATTGAAGTGTAATGAACTCGAAACCAGAAACAACCAGGTGCACGTATTTTATGAAGCCTGACTCGTACTGCCGCATGCCAGAGCTCACCAATCCTGTATAATGGGATAACTTCCCGCTTTTTATCTCCACTACGACATACCACGCGGATTGACTGATGTTTAGTGGTTTAATTTTCGTCGTACAGAAACGTACAGAATCATTTAAATTTTTTTTTTTTCAGAATGGGTAGTGACTTCTATTTTAATTTAAACTGTTTCGACCAGTCTATAGACACCATATTATCGTAAAATTGCAGGATTGGGACTCTGGACCAAATCCTTCCCTAACCAATGTATAAAAATGTACTTTAATTTATATTTCTTTTAATGTATCATCTGATCTGATTCTTAAGTAAATAGCTCATAGCGTGGGTTACCATGCTGCATTGTTGCCTACCGCTCTTGGATCCTGCTCTGCTGATCTAGGCAAAGTAGAATCACTTTGGTAGGCTAAATTACATGTACCTAATTGCTTAAAACTTAAAGTCCGAAATCAAATTCATCATCATCTCAGACAGAAGACATCCACTGCAGGAATAGGCGTCTCCAAATTCACAAATTCATAAACAATTTTTTGTGACGTTTGGAGTAAGCGAGCAGACATGTCGTCTCATGGTAGGTTGAAATTCAAGTACGTACATTGCTGTCATTTAAGAGCCCCATTATCATTAAACAACTTTGAAGGCAAGTTAAAAAATACACACTGAGTAGGTATTGTATCTCTCATTCACATATAATTTCCCGTGACCATTGTATAATAACATACAATGGTTACGACCGGACGCAAATCGGTGTATTACAGTGGCATCAAGTTTTGTCTGCCATGTACAGAAAATTAGTCGACTTGCAGCTCGGCATTCCTTCGCAGACAACCGGCTGGAGTCTCGATCGAGTCGAAGTCGAGTCTCAGTTCGAAAGTAGACTTACGTTTGTGTAGACGCGCTCGCGTGAAATAACCGCGCACACTCGCTCTCGGAACACGTTGGAATTTTAAAATCAAATTTGTTTTTTTTTTTACTTTTTAATGAACTATATTGTTTTAGTGATTAGTGTTGTGTTTTATAATTGGATAAAAATTTGTGTATAACTTAACCTATTTGGATTCGATAACTGATTCTTCGAACCTGTTGGATTGTTTATTGTGTAAGTAATTATACATGATTATGTAGGATAATTGGATAAATTACAGTATTAATTTAATAACTGGCAAATGGTAATAATTTTAAAACGGATTGTATGCAATTTTGTTTGGAGGGTATCTAGTTCGTACGCATCCGCTATTTATTACTACGGTCAATGTATTTAGAAACTTCGTTTTAATTTTACTTTTAAATTTATTTACCAAGGTGTTTTTTGTTGTTTAATATTAAAATATTTGATTTTGAATACAAATATATTAATTATCGTTTCGCAACTTAAATCAATCATAACTTAATTTTGTAAAAATAATTACTTTTACAACATTTACTGTTTAGAATGCATATTAAGATTTGTGAAAACATTTATTGAAACGCCTTGATAGGCAATTCCTGCCACTTGATACAAATGTACCCATCTATTTCAAATATATTTATATGACACTTAATATTTGTAATAAGAATTAAATAAAAAAATATAATTTAAACAGTATAACAGACAGAAACCAATTGCCTTAGTAGGTACCTACCAAGAGGCCCGACTCGAAAATTGATAATTTAACCATTTGTGAATTAAATTGAAAAAAGTTTTTTTTTTCATTTGCTAACTCCCGTTTTATTTCAATAAATGTTTGACAACAACATATAGATAGTATTAGGACTACAATTTTTTTTTGAAAAAAAAAAATTTGCAGTCTATGAACTACCTGCTATATTTTCACTACTACGCTGTTTAGCCTACTACAATATTTTTAAAAAAAACATGGTCATGTTTCGTTACATTATATCAAGATAGAAATGGAACAGTGATTATGAGTATGGGTGAAACTGATATTATACAGAAATAGAATAATTCTGTGGGAATATCAGTTTCAAATTGGGCTGTCATAGTATGCTTCATAAGAGGTATGATAAAAGCAAGATTACTAACTTTAGCTCTGTATTCCGTTTATGTAGATTTTGTTTGTTGGCAATCAAGCAAGCAAGTATAGTACTTGGGGGACAGTCCTCGATGATCGGTTAATTGGAAAAGACATGTAAGCAAAATAAACCAACATACTTATTTTGACGCCTATCATATTAGTACAGTGTAGGATTTAAACGGATAAATTTTTATAATACCTCACCATAGTGGAGAGTTCTAAAAGCATAAGTATGTTAGATATTAAGGTATGTAATGATTCTAACGGCATTGTAGATAAATCAAACGGTAAAATCCTATACCCGTTTTATTATATACCAAAATATTTTTAAATACTATTTTTATTCAAATTATTCTGATGATATCATGTCATCATCATTACTCCTCCTTTTTCAAATTTCTTTGGCATCGGTTTTCTTTTTATATTTTCGTTGATCGCTCGACATCTTTTAAACTCCTTTATTTCATTGCTAAATGGTTTTAGATTAATATTTATGCATTCAATAAAATACAATAAGTACTGCAAATTATTGTCAATATAATCAAAATAAAAATATATACAATTAAGCCAGTCTTATGCAGATTGAAGAATAGCATTCTAAACTAGATAAACCACAGTAGTAAGATAAAATAAGACTCTCAGTATTGATACGAAGGTTATTAGATGACATCACAACATATAAATAATCTCACCATAGAAGTGTTCAGAATAAACATTAAATCAATAGTCAAAACCCTACACGCTTTGTTTATAGATTCTTTGATGAAATCGAATAGTTTAGATATCGTAAAGATTTATTCACACATCACGGGCAGATATTTTCACTCGCATACTTTTAGACGATTTGCATCGGAATCGAATGTTTGCCAAGTCGATTTCACGCGGCTCCGGATGCCTATCGGCCTAGATGCGGTTAACATACACAATAGGCGCGACAACACAAGTGAGTAGTAAAATAACTTAATTCACAAAGAATTACAATAGTAATATGAAATTCTCGTAAATTATAAATAAAATTAACTGAAGAAATAATTGAGTGATTAGCTTTTTCTTCCGCTTATAGGAAATCGGATTATGAGAAGACAGAGAAATTTCCTCTATTTTAGATTAACGAATTAACAGCTTCATTTTATTAAGCTAAAGAAATCAAATTTGGGCTTTCGAGCAAACTCAAGAGAGGAGAAAAAAATATTTTATATAAATTTTTTAAAAATCTATTTCCTTCCAGTGTTTTCACTTACTTTCTGTGGTTAATTGTTTTATAGTGTATGATATGATGTTTATGAAGCTGTGTCGACTCTTTTAATCGAGAATAGTACTATGATTACCATAAGAAAAATTTGCAGTCTGATGGTTTTCTTCTCATGTCTTAAAGATCTACATCTTGAACCTTGGGTTCTGCTCCTGACGGTTCGTCTTCAGTCGTGTCACATTCCTTTCCTAGTAGTTTGTGATCGTTATTGGCTAAGATTATAGAAATTTTAACTTTTTTTATACAAATCATAATTAGTATGATCATGTCTACTTTTCTTTCCAATTGCAATGGCTTCCAATTCTTCGGCCCTGCAATTTGCATGCGCTGACTACTCTTTTTTCGTTCATCACTTCTGTCTCTTATGTTCCAATCACGACAGTAAGCTCCAGTCAACAAATAATCTGCATCTTCTATGTCCCCCTCACATCTCCAACTTCCTCCATTCTTCCTTCTACGTGCAGTCTGTTCTTCACTGAATGCACTCCCTGCCGAGATCAGGATGTTCACAAACCGCCTTACATTCAAGTTTAAAGTACTTGAACTTTGTCGGAATAAGTTGGCAATACAGTCACAGCCTTAGTACCCAATTGTGTACTAGTATAATATTAAATTTATGTGTGTGTATTAATTATATGTATTTAATTAAATATTATTAAATTATGTAATAGTAAATTTTATATTAATTGGTTATATATGATGTAAGTACTTTTAAAAAAAATAATAATTTATATAAAAAACATTATTTACCATGAAAAACTCTATCTTTGCATCTACCGCATCTTATTTCTACATCACCCGAAGGACAACTGGGAGAGAGTACCACATGGCATTAAGTCCGCCATTTGTACAATAAGTGCAACAAGTTTAAATAACAAATAAATAAAATAATTATGTGGCTAAAGATTACCAAGAAAAACATACGCTGCTTGATGTATATATTTCTGAACTACAAATAAGTGGGAGAAGTTTTCTTATTCTTCAGTGTCAGCGTTCGCAAGATTTATCTTGCTCTTCAGAAACAGATAGACGAAATACCAAAGTTTTAGAGAAAAGCATGACCAGTGCACCGAACTGGAAATTCAAAACATGTTCACATTCAGCTACTTTTAAATCTAGAATACTTTACTGTTCACTCATCTATTTCATGCTTCCGTTACACTAACTATATTATTCAGTTTAATAATTCTTACAAGGCCAGTCGATTTCATCATTACTGTTATAATCGTGATCATTACGGCGATTTAACGGGTTTATGCAACATTGCTTCGGACTTTGGCGAAATTAAATATTATGATAATAAACCGAAGAGTACCCTTATGACTTAAATCGTGATTATATGGTACTGTGTTCTCTATGCCTATCAATTAATTTGTCAAGATAAAACCCAGTAATAATTTTAACTGATAGGCGTGATCATTTATAATCTGTCTATAATTTATGTATATTGAAATATAAAAGTATGATTTTTAGAAGTCTGGTAACCATAGTGGGCTTTGCTTTCTTTAGGATACAACGGCAAGACAAATTTAAAGTACATCATTTTCATAGCAGAAAATAATCTTAAAAAAGGCCCTATATTTTTCCGGTAAAATTCTGCATTTTTTATTTAGTAATGGAATGGGTTGTAATTACTCCTGGTTATAACACATAGGTAATCATGTGTATAATACATACACGTAAGTCAAACTTACAACCTTTTTTGGCTTTCTTCGTTCTTGCGTTAAAAGTACAAAATCAAAGTTATATAATGCTTACTTAATTCGTAATCCCGTTAATACCTAATAAAATGATAATGTTATTTTAATGAACTAGTTAATTAAAATGCACAACTCTCTTTTGTCCCGTGGTCGTCCAGCGTCAAGCGCTGTCTGCCCCATCATTAATAGCGGTTTTCTGCACAGTAAGACCAGCCCCCTAGTCAAGTTGCACGCTACAAACTTCAACCGTGATAAAAAACTAACATGTATGCGAAATATGTTCCTCAACACAAAGTCACATGGTCAATAAAAATATTAGCCAGTAATACAAGAGAATAGAGACGTAAGCGATTATAGAAAAAGATTCGAGGGATCATCTGCGGTTAGTTGCAGCGATATCACAAACTTTAGTACAAACATTAACATGACATACTATCGTAGGATACAATTCTCGTGTTGAAGAAATAGGATCGCAGCTACAATTTGCTATTTGTTGATAAATAGTAAAGTAAAATGGTCAATATTGACTTAGAAAGGTGTCGTGCAAAGATTCCGTTAGTGTTCATTCTAGTGTAAACATACTTGTATTGTAGATAGGCAACGTGGTTAAAATACAAGATTTTTGGCATTCGCCTTGCGTTTCAGTAATTAACTTTATGCCTTATCTTATCAGTAATGTATTGTGAGTAGAACTGCTTTTTTAGGCTTAAAACTGTTGCTAAAAATTTACTGTACTTGAACGGATTTTTTATTTACCATAGAAAAAAATATATAAGTAGATATTTAATTAAAATGTTTTTTTATTTGTCTCCTTTAGATTTGTTGACCTTTTTTTTAGTTAAAATCATACAAACATCTAAAAGTTCACACTTAAAGGTTTTAAATTTAAATGAAGGAAAAAATAGTAAATACTTAACACAACATACAGTTTAAACAGTACATAACTTACTAGTTTACACACACCTCATAAGTTGTCTTTTAAACACACCACAGGATTTAAGCCGTTCTAATGGCGGCACCACATTTCGTTATATTTTAGACGTCTTATTCAGTCGCATAGTCTATATATTTTATACATATCAAACATCAACAATAAATGTTCGCTCACTTCGTGTTCGTAGTCTCGAAGTGTTCGGAAAGATACACAAATGAAGTTGACGATGGCAAAAGTTCTGCAAATTCTCGACTTGTATCAGATTGGGAACCCAAAGTATAGTTCTCATAAGGTTGGATTTAAGTAACTAAAAAAGGAAAACTATTAGCCTTAACTTATCAGGAGTGCTGATATCTATCTGATCACGAGTATCCAAAACTATCAAATGTACTTAATGCTTCGCCGTAGTCTGACAAAAATAAGCTGCTGGCGCATTTAATATTTGCATTTTGAATTTTATGTATCGACTATGATTAGGCAAACAACACATATATATATATATATATATACATAGCTGTACACAGGACACAGGCACAATGTATTTGGGCTAATACAGGGCAGCTGCACAAAAATAACATACACACACCTGGTGCTACTCCGGTCGGGAGCTGATAACAGTTCCCTCGAGCGGGGCGACGGCAGCCGCCTCGGACAACGAAGAACCTCCAGCCTCTCGCAGGCGCATCGCAGGTCCCCCCTTCGGAGGGACGACCGGCGGTCCGAGCTTCGAGGCTGGCCAAACCCAATGACCGGCTCATAAGAAGTGAGCCGCGAGGACATCCACTTTAAGGAGCCCAGCGCTCCCAAAAGTTTCCTCGCCCCCTTTTACAGGGCGGGCAGAAAGCAAAGCTAGTGCTACTATAAGGTTCTAAGAATGCTCTCACGCAGGGACATGACCTGTAAACGCCGCGCCGCGCGCTGCAAACGAATCAGATTTGATTACATTACAATTATGGTTATTAAATGAATGATTTTAAGGTTGTATTACTAAACTAGTTTTGAAATCACCATTATAAAATTTGAGGTCGTCTCGTGGTCAAATTTCAGATATAATTCATTAGTTTTAACATTTATTTCATGGATGTTAAAAGTTTTTTTAACTGTTAATTATTGTCAAAGCGTTATAATATTCATATCAATTCAATTAAGTGTTGGATATTTGTCGATTGAAATTGTTTATAGTGCTTACAACGGAACCAGGCATCTCGGTCTGAGTTTCTTAAAAATAATTATTTTACCCGGTTTTTGCAATACTTTTAATACTAGCCGAGTATTACTGGACTTCTATAGGTCATAGTGTGATGTTATATAGCCTTCTACGTAAAATGGCTAGGCAACACGAAAAGATTTTTTTAATAGCAAACAAACTCTTTAGCTTTATAATATTGGTTTAGACTTTGGTAGTCTCATATTTCTGAAATATAGAAATATACCTACGTCCTAGTAACATTTAATAACAGTAACATTTATTAGAAGTACATTATTTTTTCATGCAGCGAATTATGATGTAGTTAATAGTATGTAGTTATGTAATGTAGTG
Organism: Hyphantria cunea; assembly: GCA_003709505.1. Lineage (NCBI taxonomy): Eukaryota > Metazoa > Arthropoda > Insecta > Lepidoptera > Erebidae > Hyphantria > Hyphantria cunea. The sequence continues at coordinate 1,931,736 of PKRV01002163.1, read as the reverse complement.
TGTTATAGAGTGATTTCAACACATTTATCAAGAAATAGTCACGGAAAAATGACTGCCTCGATGGAGCCGCGGCAGCGTATGCGACTGCTGTTCTTGAGGTCTCGGGCTCAATTCCCGGGTCGGATCAAATGTTTGTATGATCTACAAATGTTTGTTTCGAAGTTTAGGTGTTTTCTATCTATAATAGGTATGTATTTACAAAAAAAAACGTATATATGTATTTATATCAGTTGTCTAGTACCCATAATACAAGCTCTGCTTATATTAGGACTAGATGGCGGTGTGTGTTAGATATCCGAAATATTTAATTATTTATTATTGCAAAAACTTATGATAAGCCTGTGGATCGGTACAGTGCCAATATTTACAATTTTTGCGAACAGGACCATAATCATTTTCGAAATTCATTGCAAATAGTAATTTAATGAACGAAACCTCGCAGTTAGTGCCAGAGACGAGTTAGTGTTAGATAAAGACATATGAATGGATAGTACACGGCACAGCTTCCTAGATGGGACTGCAATCTCAATTTATTACATATTGCCAGAGAGATTGCGTTGCATGTTTATTACTTATTAGTAATAAATACATAAAAACCGTCATCATAGCAATAAACAACACTTCATTTTTCACAGATTTCATAGAACGCGAATGAATCCGCCTCGCTATTCATCTAACGTGGGTATAATGAACGTCAGCTAATCTGTTGTCCTACATTATAATATACTTCGTGGTTGATACCGTTCATCGCCATAATTGTTGGTGGTTACTTTTTGTGATACTATCAAAGCGTCCTCACAAACGCTTGATAGTTGGAACGTGATGGGGCTTTCTTTAATCAATGAAAGTGTAGCAGTTTGTAACAAGAAAACTCATGATTACAATTTGATGGTGAATTTTGGTGTGACATTATAATAGATTTGAAAAGTTTTTGTTTTTTTTCTTTTTTTTATTAGACAACTCCCGCATTATGAATACATTCCTGTGTCACGAGGATCTTTACAAACATACATGAAACGGACACAAAGTACACCCAGACTTAGAACAACAATTTATAGATCACACAAAGTGTTGTCCCATGTAGGATTAGAACCCACAACACTTGGCGCAGTAGGAAGTGGTGTGACGACCACTGAAACCACTAGGCCAACCGTGTAATCAAGTGTTTTAGGGAGAGAATTTTAAATAACAGTAGTGTTAAGTAAAAGCTTTCATACAACAGATAAAATCAGATTTTTCAGCTCTTCTTTATAGTGCTTAAACATTTTAATATTGTATGAATAAACTGTATTTGCTTAAGTAATTTAGAACTATTTTCATGTAGATATAGAATTTCGCTGCTTCAAATCGTGAGTTTATCTTTTAGTAACACGCATACGACATTACCTTGAATTTAAAATATACAAGCTAAATATTACGTTTTTAAATTGAGTGTGTGATTTAGTGATTTATAAGTGGACCTAACTAACTAGATTACCGCATACTTACTCAAAGGTATAACAACAAGGTAACACTCACTCTGGTTAGGTATGTAGCGTAGTAATTGAGGAATTCAATTTACCTCTAAAACCACCAAGAGCTCTGCTCCCACTAAGTCTTTCCGTTTATTTTCATTTTGATAGTTATTTAAAACATAACTATATACTATTATATTAGGACTGCTAGTAATTGAAAATATAATATTCACTGTTTTTAAATCCATTAAATATTATATTCTACAGAATTTCCTATAGAATTATCGAAAGAAAACTAATTACTCTTTTACTTACTTACTTCCTACTATTCTTATACTAACTTATGCATTCAATTAATATTGTAAAAACGGTGTACAAATAAAGAGTTTTCTATCTATCCATCTATCTACTCGTTAGAATAAAAAAAAATTGTCTCATTAAATTTGAACGTGAAATGGTAATATTCGAATCTAGTTTACATTTTCTCATGAAGTTATGCGGAACGATAAAATCGTGAACGTATGCGATAAATCACGGAATTTTCAACTATCAAGCTTGTTATAATAGAGACATGAATGTAGTTTTCTTTACGTGTAAACAGATTTAAACCACCTGCACGAATATTGGCCGTTTAAAAACCGCCTCGTAATTTTCAAGGCAATGTATTTCACTTGACTGCGATTCCATAGTGGTAGCTTTTAACTAGATCAATGTGTCGTGTTTAATAAACAATTACTTATCTACATATAATATATGGTTATCTCCTCAGTTCAAGTAATTTCCATATTTTTTTATGATAAATGATGATACGTATATGGTGTATGTTTTAAAACAGAATTTTACATTTTGAACCTGTCTGATCTTCCCGATACCTGTGCTATTTATTTGTTATGATATTTTACAGAATACTCCAGCATAAAACGTAAAAATCAAACATATGGATATAGTCACGTAATTTTTGTACAACATTTCACAATTTTCTTCGCAATTCCTTGAACAAGAGGAAACATAATAGCATGTTCTATTTTAAAACAATAAACAAATAGTGTCATACATAGTTTCGGCTACTTGCTTGTTTAACGTCGCTATGTTAGAACTAGTACACGTTGCTGCCTTATCTTAGAAACGGTACATTAGTGTCCATTAACGTCTTTGGTGACAGAATTTATGATGTCATAGTTAGTGATTACCACCGCAGTCTACAACTTGTTCGTTGAGCATGGCACAGATATTTTTATGAGTCAGCGAGTCAAAGATATTGTTTCTTTATTACCTCTGTCTAGATATTCCCATTTAAATCATTACTTCTGGACTTAATAGAACTTTTAACACAACTTCTACAAGAATCAGAAAAGAGATTCTCTGGTTCGTTGTGTTGTTCGGTATGTTTAAATTATCTCTAAGGTTACACTGCTTATACATCATCATCATCATCATCATCAGCCTATCGCAGTCCACTGCTGGACATAGGCCTCTCCAATTTAACGCCACTTAGTTCGACCTATGGCTTCTCGCTTCCAGCTCCTGCCAGCCGTCCCCCGCAAATCATCGCTCCATCTGGCCTGTGGAAGTCCTACACTACGTTATACTGTTACTGCTTATACAAAATATCAAAATTCAGGATATTAAATGGATTAATTGCATGGATTAATTCGTGATATTTCTTTCTGAAAAACATCTAAAAAGTTATAGCTTATAACTCATAATCTTAAAAATGAATTCCAGACTTAATATAATGAAATATGTGTTCATGTTTAAAGATATCTATAAATAGTTTTATTGGTACTGAATATATCAAAGGTAAGGTTACAAGACACGTGTTTCTGTTTTGAAACTCTTCAAAGACTCTATTCTGAGCTCTGACACACGTGTTTATTATTTATATTTATTATGTAACTTCTATTGATGTAGATGAAGATGCCTCAACAGATAGACAAACTACGTCTTTCGTACTATTGTCTTTGATCTCAAAATTTTTCAACATAGTCAATAAACATATTTATTAGGTAGGTCAGTTCATGTCCCTGTTCTAGTAGAGGCTAAATTAATCATAGGATATATATACTAACATGCTACCTCCTCCGACAACAAAAAATAATAATAATATGTAGTTTATTCTCGTTCTCCATCGAAGCTTTCGCCATTTTTTTTTTTTTTGTTTTTTTTTTTTTTNTGGAATGCCTTTACGCGCTTCGCTCCCCACCTGCGGGTACAGGGGGTTCGCTTCGTGTGGGACTCCTGGCTGACACCAGCCAGACTACCCACTAAACCACCACGGTGTGCCACTCTGCGCCTGAGACGGGAGGGATGCGGGAACCGCTTTCTTACGCCATCCGGACCCATCGAAGCTTTCGCCATCCCTCAACCTGACTCTCACGTTCTATCTCTTTTTTATACCCTCGGCTACATTCTTCTGTTGCAACTGAAAACGATAAGTCAATAACTTAACTAAAGGGCTTGCCTAATATCAATAGATATTAGATTAGCTGATTACAAAAAAAGTCTTCTAAAATCTTATACAATATTAATCTTTGCGCCGCTCATACATCCTTACGAATTCATACTTCCATACTTAAGTAAAGTAACTCTGTCTGTTCTCTGTTTACTATATTAAGTTTTTACGGCTAAACTGCTGAACCGTTTACATAAAATTTGACATGGAAATACTTTGATTCTTGGGGGCGGATATGGGCTACTCTATATGAAGGCATAAAATAAGTCAGAGCCGCAGGCAAAAGTCTTTTAATACTCTTATTTATGTAATCGGGATACGGGCAGGTGGTAATTAACTGATCATCTCAAAAAATGTCATCAAGAATAAATATCATCGGGTTTTATATTAATTACTGAATTAAGATTGTTTTACAGTGATTAAAGGGCAGGAAACGATGAATTAGATGATATAATAGCGATGAAATCAGACTGAGTGACGGGAAGTCGTGAGCGGTCGTCGCTGGAGCGGAATTAAGACATCAGATTAGGAAGACGGATATTGTAGTCATGTTAAATATTTCTTGTCTTGCGTGTATCTATCTTTTAACGTATCTCTCATCTCGCATTTTCTATTGCATATTTACTTTCATGGAGGTGGGCTGGACATCTTATAATGCTCACGTCTTGATACACTACTGATAAATAAACAGAGCTTACTGTGGGTACTAATCAAATGATATAAATATATACGCATAAACTTTATGTATGGGCCTGCCAGACTGACTCTACTCTTCCTGGTCAAAAGCATAAGCAGAATCCAGAATCATTGGATATGATATTTATATGTTTGTTTCGGAGTATGGGTGTTTTCTATGCATGATATGTATGTATTTACAAAAAAAGTATATATGTATTTATATCAGTTGTTTAGTACCCATAATACAAGCTCTGCTTAGTTTGGGTCTAAATGGCGTTGTGTGTTAGACGTCTGAAACATTTATTTATTTATTTACATACTTAGAAATATCCAGACCAAATCAAACATGAAAAATGTTTATCCGCATAAATGTTTGGCTTGAGCGGGAAATGACCCTGCGACGTTTGGCATAGCAGACCGTTGTACAAACCTTTTTGTCCCTTTCTTTAAACTAGAGATTCATGAACTTCAGATAGTTATAATAAAAGCCCTGAATTCGTTATATATACTGGTAATTATATCCAGTATCTAATAAAAATCACAGAAAGAAAAGTCATCCATAAAACCGTCGAAATCTTATTTAGCTTTCCATGTATTTAATACTGGATTTTCTGGACTCTGGAGAATACATAAAGAAGTCCATAAATACGTACTGTTTATACTACTTCTTAATGACCGTTTGATGTAAACACAGTGTCTTCATTAGCAACAAATGTTTGAATTTTGAAGTAAAGTTATCATTCAAAGAAACTTGTTAAAATTTTACACAAAAACAATTCGCGATATTTCGTCGAACACATTTTTGGCATTTGTATTAATTGATGTATATCATAGCATATTAATATTATTAACGTTAGGTGATAAAGATTTTTGTTATGTTAAAGTATGAGGTACTTAAAAATAGAAGTCTTGAATTTTTATGACATATATTCATGATAATTATCCGCTTGAAGTTAATACAAAATGGTGAAGTTTGAGTTTCACATTTGGTATTCTTATAATAAAAATTATAGGTCAGGTAAAAACTTATCTGTTAACTAAAATTAAACCTTATTAAACCTTATATTATTCATATATTTTTAAAAAATAAAGACATATTTAATACTATCCAAAAATAGACTGAAATAAAAAATATCGCTCTCTCCCGAGAACGATCTTAACATTATTCGTACAATACTGAAAGATGAACAATGTTCTTTAAAGCCTACAAATTTCTGAAAAGTTTTCTAATCTTATATAAAGGAGCGGAAGAATCAGTAGATTGAGTAATCTTCCATGAGTTCAATTTTTCAAGCGTGGGTACGGGTTTCTGAAAAACACATACTTATGTCTAGAAGTTTCTAAATATTTTAATGTTAACCACATATCAAAAGATAACGTGACCGAAGATCAATAAAAACTATGAACAAAGAAATGAGTCACTTCTTGCCACAAGTCATTGACTTTCAGTTTTTTTTAACATCTGTACTGTTACCGAACTTGATGATTGCTAATAATAATGATTTATTGTTACTTTTATTTATTGAGTGGTTATAATTTATTTGCTAAGTTTATTGTTTTTGAAATTAATGAAAAATTTAAATAATCTCCCTTGTTTGTTCCGACTCTTGTTAATTTTGCAAAACTAGAGATGTGACAACAAATACGCAAATAGTATACTACTATTCCAGAACCTTGAAAACCGTGCATTTGGCAACATTAACTTGTAAGCCTAATGTAAAATACTAATTATTTGTTTCTTCTTGTAATCAGTATTTATATTACGAATGTTTTATTGTATTTCTTTGTTTGTTTCACTACTGGATTGATCCTCGCGAATATTTGCCACTGGCAAAAGGTAGCTCTGTAAATACCTCTGCTTTGTAAAGACCCAAAAAACCATGTAACACAAGAATGTCTAAAGAAAACAGGTAAAAAGCTGTGGAACATGACTAAAATTGGTGTATTACAATGTCATTAATATTACTCGAGTCAGGTTCCCAGAGCTTATATTTATTATGAGACAAATAAAAATTAGGTGAGACGCTCATAGCCCTGTTTTACTCGGTGATTAGAAACAATCGCCGAGGGTAAGCAACGACGGCGCGTTCAGTACCTGGATGGGTGACCGCTGGTGGCATGTTACCATGAACGTCTCCGTGCTTCCGAGATCACGTTAAGCACGTTAAGCGTTCGGTCCCGGTTGTTATCATAAGATAACAGTCGTGAAGCTTAGTTGGAGGCCTTCGAGTGGCTTAAAAACATCCAAAGGCAAGATACGTAGCCACAACGTATTCTTGCCATTCCCCAACCCGCACTTGGCCAGCATGGGGACGTACGGCCTTAACCCTCTTCTGAGAGGAGACCTGAGCCCAGTAGTGCGACATTATGGGTTGTTGATGAAAAATTAGTGTATAAATCAAAATCTGTCAAAATATTTGTATATTTCCCAATTGAAAAGTACAGAAGTTGTATCATATACCTACATGAATAAATATATATAATTCTTCAGGCTTCAATTACCACTAATTATTAATTACTATCAGCTAATTTGAGAATGAGTGTATTGAAATATGTAATTAGCGTCTTGCAAGCGTCTTGAATTTGCTTATATGCCAATAAATCTTCAACAGGAGAGCGACGTTCGCAAATATTTTTCTTTTAATTTGACCTAGACCTCATATAATTGTTTAATATTTACGCTGTTATTCTAAACTTAAGTAGGGCAACATTTTCCTGCCTGCGTTGCAATATTGAGTTAGAAAAATATCTGCTTATTATCAGAATATCGAACATATCGTGTAGTTGTGTGTATGTTTATTAAACGTTAAATTTTAAACGGCAAAAGGAGGCGATGGTACTATAATATTTTAAATAGATATTCAATAGGTAATTTTTACTAATAATACGTTTATTTAGGTGTTATACTAGCTACTCACGGTTTTTGTTATACCACGGTTAAGGACGCAGGGCGAAGCTAGTCTAAAAAAATACTCTATTTCCTCAGCGATCTGCCAGTGAAAGACCCGTCAAAATCAGTTAAGCCATTCCAGAGATTATCTAGAACTAACAGACAAATGGAAATATATAAGTACCGTATATACATTTTATATAAAGCCCCTTATGATAGTTTTTATTGAGAATTGATGTAAAGCAGTACGATCCCAAAGCAACCTGAGTGTAAAAAATACGCACCACAAGTTAGTTCCATGTAGTTAATAAACAAAACACTTGGTAGACTATAAATAATAAATTTGATTTATAACCTAATTCACGTTGTTTTCACAATTAAATATGATCATATCAATATATTTTAAAGAATTATCATCATTATTTTGCTAACATTTAAGTCGCCGACCTTTTAGACCATAAATCATTATGCTCTATGCTACCTACTTCGTAATGCTTGCCTAATACAATCTTTACGTAAAACCACCGTTTGTAATTCTGTGCTGAAGCGAATCTATTAACATGTATATGGTAATTTTATAGTTTTAACCCATTATTTTTCTTGTTGTAGATCTGATAAACGCGTTGAGATTAGTATTAAATATGTGTCTATTCAAATGCGGTAATATATTTTATTTTTCCCCAGAATAAGGGTCACTTAAAACGTATATTGTGACATTTTCTCTGGGGATTTTATACTCAGCTAGTCTATACACTGTCAAAACAACAACGTTTGTCTATTTTCGCCAGTTATGTGGTACAGTTGAGCAAATAAAGAAAATCAAAATATTATAATGAGATAAGTAAGCGTTTAAGATCGGCGTGATAGGTTAGGCTAAGAATTCCACGACCTAGAAGACCACGTTTAAATTCACGAAACCAATAAATAATTGTTGCTAACGCAGGAGCAGACTCCCTAAAAGCAGCTTGTAAATTTTCTTGAGGTTCCTTGAAGTTTCAATCAACAACCCATAATGTCCCACTGCTGGGCTCGGGTCTCCTCTCAGGAGAGTGTTAAGGCTATACGTACCCACGCTGGCCAAGTGCGGGTTGGGGACTGGCCTCCTTGAAGTTTAACCCTCGTTAATAAACATAGAAAGTCATAGCATTGTTGCAAACAAAAGAAGAGTGACAGATAATCTATAAACCTATTTAAAAAAAAACTCCAGTGATTTTCACAAAGGAGGTTTGTGTTGAAATTAGGCATCAATCCGAAATAGTGTCATGAAGAAGAGATTGTATTTATTCTGTGGCTATCAATTTTCGGAACAACCTAGGTATGTGTTGTCAAAAGATATTTAAATGCCTTAATATAATTATATAACATCGTTTTCTACGTGACAACTAGCTGTTCTATGTACACTTTTAGTCACAATTATTAAAAAGTACAATAGCGATCTATCTATCTATGCTTTAGATAGTGTGTAAGAGAAAACAAAATAATCACAACGAAAATGGCATTCTCTAGTAGATATTTGAACGCTTTCAAACTTGTTTTATTCCGCGTTAAAAAACAAACGGTCACTTGAACTACGCTAACGGTAAAAGATAAAGCAAGTTCAGCAGACTCGGTAAAATAAAAACATGGATATATTACTGATATTGTGTTGATAATATACATTGGGTTACTACAAATTCTAGCAGTTCTGAATGTAATCTTCAAATACGCTTTGCAAGTGTAAACGCTCCTTTGCAACCGCAGGAACGTGGTTTGGCAATCTAATAGACATCGTGATTCAATATTATCGCATCTATGCGCCGCAGTTTACGCCGATATACCTACGGAACATGTACACTGTCTTTAAACAACTGTGACACCATTTAGGTGCCGTCAGGAAGTGTTTAGAAGTTACAAGATTCCAGCGTTTTGAAGACAATTACCCGCATTAGGAATAAAAGATGTATCGCCGAAGACTTTACAAACATACATGAAACGGCCACAAGGAACACAGAGACTCAGAAAAATAACTTGTGGATCATACAAAGTTTTGTGGGGTTTGAACTACTACTACCCACAATACTCAGCGCATTTGAAAACGGCGTCTCGATCGCTTAAAGTATATGGACATCAATTGTCAATGATGATGTTATTATACACAATACTTATTTTCGTAGTTTATCCTAAAATTTTACAACTAGAAATAAAATTACTTATGCATGACTGTTTCGCCTTAACCCTCCTTAGTCACCGTGCCTCGAGCCATTTTCTCAGGCCTTCGGTACGTATTACAACATTTTTTATCACTAATTGGTTTATAATGATTATTTAATGCTATAGTATTATTTCCAACGCAAAATAAAAAATATGGTATCCAAGAAATATGATTTTTTGTTAAAATTTATTAAAGAAACATTGACGGATGTTGTTATTAAAATCAAAAATACTTATTACCTATTTAAGATTTTAGTTTCGTTTTTTGTAATTTTTTATGTCACGTTTTATGTTATTAATTAAGGTAATGATATTATATAATTGATTGCATCAAGGTTATGAAATTTATTTGAAAAAAAAAACAAAAATAATAATACATTTTTAATTATAATAACACATGGAAATTAATAACCCTCTCTAATCTTAATGTTTACGTGCATTTTCATTATAAATAATGTTGTGAAGACATCTTGATATAAACTTATTCCAATAGTTACTGGATTCTAATTAAAATTATCAAAATTTTTGATACGCTTACTGTATTGATTACATTATTAATTTCAAGAAAATGCGTTCTCTGTTCATTTTTCACAATCCCATAAACGATTGCGCCTATAACTTGCGCTGATCCGGTAAACCGCGTGTCAAATGCGGCTGTCCGGCTATTTGTCGTGCATCGGTTGACAATAAGCACACGTAAGTCCGTGCTAAGTAGCTCGCTAACTACCAGAGGCACTTCGATTTCACCAACTTGTACAATTATTGGCGCGTTCAAATCCCTAAGTGTGTTGTGGTGTTTAACTATTTAGTGCGGGCGGTGTCGTTGACTTCCGCGTGTTTGGAGTTTAAATTCGGTATTTGGATGGGTTTGAATAGTGTTTTGTGGTTTAATTTGGAATTACTCGATTGAAACTAAGTATTATTTGTTGTGTTATTTATTGAATAAGTGCTGGGTTTTAAGTCATTGCCAAAATTATCAGGTTTGTTTATGTTTAAATAACAAATTTTGAGTTTTTGATGCTGTTAGAGAAATATACTGAAAATATACCTTCTATTTGTTACACTTCTTTGTATCATCAGGTATTGCTTCTGATAAAAATATATTTTTAATTTTTTTATAACGCTCTCATTAGAAATATACCTTGTGTCGTAGGGGATCTTATAAACATTATATAGTAAGGGACATAAAGAATACCCAGACTCAGAGCAATTGTTTGTGGATCACACTGTGTAAAAGTGTCGTCCCATGTGAGGTTTGAATCCACAATCCTCAACACAGTAGACTCGATTGCTTAAACCACTCTGCCATTCGTGCATTCAAAGTATGGAATTATCACTTAATTACCACTATAAGATATTTTTGAGGCATGAAGTACTAGCTACGTAAGTGTATTAATTACAGTTTATTGATATCTATACGTATATTAAGGAATGCGAACGTTAAAATGACTTATATTAGTAATTTTGCTTGCGGCTCAGTCCGCTTATATGAAGGTTATCGCAGTTATTCTTTAATATGATATAAGTTTTATTTGCTAAGTCACTAAAAAAACACAAACACTAAATGATCAGTGAAGTATAATACAATACATAAAAGAAAACTGTATTGAAATTGGTAAAAACCACTTCTATAATTACCGCGCACAAACACACCGAGAAACAGAATATATTCTAAACACTGTTGTTTTAAATTCAGTTACTTTAATAAAGACTTCATGACTTTTTCTTCAATATTTTATTTATTTAATAGTATAAAAATGTATAGATTAGCTTCTTTTTATGTTTTTTTTTAAAAGACAATTCCCGCACTAGCAATAAAACCTGTGTCGCGTGGGACTTTACAAACATGCATGAAACGTACAGAAATAACACACACACACACTCAGAACATCAATTGTGGACCACACAAAATTTTACTCCACGTAGGATTTGAAACCAAAACACTTTGCGAAGTTTTAGTAACAGTATTTATGAACTGATTGAAATCAAACAAACACTCAATTTCAAGAGGAACAAATTGCAACGTATTAGTGAAAACTGCAATCAAATCGGTTAAGCCGTTTCACAAACGTAGAGACAAATAGACATAAATTCTAAAAATAATTGTTTTGGATTCTATTGCATTCATAAAGCCCCCTTCCCCCTTTTCCGTGCGGAAATTCTCTCGGATACCACCGACTGGTGGCTATGTTGGACTCGAACTGATTAAAAACCGCACACCGTCTCGGGTACTAGAAGTCGGGGAACCCTCGAAAAGGAACCCCTGAAATCACGACGTACCTCGGGCTAACCACAGTTTGTAGATGGTCCCCTTCTGTGTAGGAACTATGACACTCCTATTCTATTTAGAAAAGGGTGCGAGTACTTTATAAAGCTCGTGCCTAAACCCCGGTCATTAAGCACCCTATAACAGTTTTTCTTATATATCTTCCATGTAGAGACAACGACCAGTTACGATGTTTTTTTATGTATAGATTGGCTTCCATAAAAAATAAAAATATCTCCAGTTTCAGAACTATTGCCGCCAGTTGAATTGACACGGCACAAAAACGCTTTTATTACGTCATTATTCGTGTAATATAATACTCGTATTGATACAGCTGATTGAATACATCTATCAAATCACAAGTAGGTACAACCATATCAAATGTTTTCATTCAAAAACAAACAATTCAATTTAATTTATTTGTATAGAACAAATAAATAAAATTGAATTGTTTGTTTGTAATTACAAATTTTTCAGCTTTTTACTAAATGCACGTGAAAGTATATACGGTACTTACATCAAAAAAGCAATTTCAAAATTCCTACTGTTTGTGCCAGCTAATTTCTGGAACGGATCTTCACAGGCAAAGCTGCCTGAAGATGATATAAGGGGTAACTTGGGCTATTTTTTCAGAATAGTTTCGCCTCAAGGTTGCTTTTATACCAACACACATAGCAGGGCTCAGCAAGGAATAAATAAAACACGATACCTTATTCCGTTTTATACATTTGAATATTTATGATAGCTATCAGAAAATTAAATACAGGAAAGGCTTTTAATTGATACACTTATTTTTTATCATTCGCTGATTAACTAACGAAGCAGCCAGCACTTATGTTATAAAAAGCTGGGTTTTACTTTTATTATACCTTCTGAGGTCATTGAATCTATTAACAACATGGCCTGCTATTATAATAATGACTGATACGAAATTATGATTATAGAAATAAGTTATCATTAGCCTTGTTATGATCTATCATTAACAAACTTTACTAGTCGGTGACTGCTAGAGATAGGCCTGGCTGGCTCTGGCCAGGCTTAGTGTAAGAACGTTTTGGTATACGTATATGGTTTCCTTCAAGTTTTACTTTTCTTTGCAGTGCTGTTGTCAAGCATAATTTGAACCGGCTTTATATAGTATAAAATGAAGTAGCTTCCGCTGCCTGTTCGATTAAATCTTTTCAAGTACTCAACGAATTTTAATATAATCTTCAACAATAGATACAGTGATTCATGAGGAAGAGATATGCATATTATAGAAAAGAAAATTAAGAATTTCCAAGGCTTCCGTAAGCTGGGCCGGGTCATTTATGTAATTCGTAATTGTTAAGTACATCTTTACCTTACTTATAATTAAGGTTAACTTATCAACATGCATCGAATGCTGAACAAAGGCCTCCCCTTATTAAGTATTAATAAATAGTTAATGTACTTTAAATATCTACGAAAATCATCGATATAAATATATGTATCACGTATTCAATGTCTTACAAACAACTTCATTTTCAAACTGCTGTTTTTGTTCCTTCAATTAAACAACTTGCTTATTAATTAGTTTTTGATAGTCGTGAGATAATACTAACAATAGGTAGTAAACTAAATAGTAACAATTTTAAGCGTTTTCTTACACCTTAGGTCAAGAGTTCATAATAAAATCAAAACAATAATTTGAATGAACTAAAGACACCGTAGGTGCACCGGCACACGCGTGCGAAAGAGATCACAAGATAAATGCCAAGGTCAGATTATTATCTTTTTGTTACAATCCTGGGCTATGGGTATTTCGAAGTACATGTAGATTACTTGAGATGGTAGGTTTACCAAGGTCAAAATATGTATTTCTTTAGATGTTCCACATTTCGTTTGTTACTATTTACTAATTGAAATCAAACTTTGGTACAATATAAACACAAAAGTGCCTACTTTGCTAGTATATGACCACAAGCTTTAAGCTACTTTTATTATTCATAGCTATACAAAGCTCACATTCCCACGTAATGTAGTATTGAAAGTCAAAGACAGTGAAATAAAGCGACCGGTCATTTGCTGTCAGAGAAACAGAAGACCGGGTAGCTATTTCAACTTTTTTGATAAGTAAAATACAATTTAATGTTATACAAGGAATCAGGGATCCCTTAAAGGATAACCGGTCTTAGCAACAAATGCAGATGCCTTGCAAAGATATGTTCGGGTCAATTCTTCGTATTTTTGGCACCTGCTTTGCTTCTGCAGATTATAAAGGTCCTTTTGAATTTAAAACCAATGTTTATTGGTCGTTCGAGTCAATTTTCGATATTTAATAATAATTGATTTGTTAATAAGTAATGCCTGCTTTATATATTATGGTAGAAAGTCAGAAGCAATAGGCCACATAGTGCTGCTGGATTATTGCATTATCTGCATTCGCCACCGACCACTACTCCATCAGCGCTACTCTTGGATTCTGCTCAAGCTTTAGTAGTAGAGTCACTTTGGCAGGCTCGTGTATAAATATATATATATATTTTATTTATTGTAACAAAGTATGGGTACAATTCAAGTGCAAGCCCTGATTCCCAAACTAGCGTGAACTGTGTGTAGGGAATAATTGTTACGTTGCCTAGTTTGGACGGAAAACTCTGATATCCAGAATAAAGTTTGACTTAAGTATTCGGAGTACATGTTACTAGCATATTACGTCAGTAGTACTAATAAGATGAACACTGTGCAATCTAATTAATGTACTGCTGTACCTTTTTTAGATTTTTGTTCAACACACCAATATTCCATATCTCACAATTTTAGAAGCCGCAACTGTATATTTAGGTTAAAGAGCCATCTCACAAATAAAACGAGGAGCGTATTCACCTTTCCACAAATTAGACTAGGTTGGTACACAGTTTACCAAAGAGTAACAAGCTAATCAATAAAGCGGAAACATCTATCAAGTGGTGAAGCGAACGTGAGTTTATTGCGATATTAGGCTTGCTGAGCTCGGCTTACACCGGCCCAGGAATAAGCGTTATTTAGGTAAGGAGGTCATCGTATACGGTTAAGTAAATAGTTACAGTACGTACCAAACCACTAAAATAGCCATGTGTAAAATAGCGAACAAGGTCGGTTCAAAGTAGGTGCAAAGAGAATTTACGGAGCATTCTATTCTAATAAGTATATTGTTACATACAGTACTGTTTTAGTAATAGATTTTGCAATCGAGACATTTCTATTTAAATCTGTTTTTGTCATTAAAGTAAGTTTGCGACTTTTTGTCTTAAAATAGAGCATAGTAATAATATTGTAGCGTATTTTATCAATATTACTCGCTTACTATCGGGTGGACCATGTGCAGAATCATATTATTATGATCCACCCGATAATAAGCGAGTAAGTAAATACTTGATTTTATTTGTGTGTCCGTTCATACTATTATCTACAGATTTCGTTATGTATATATATATAAACAATCAGCCTCAGTCACTTTTATATTCATAAAAATTGCAAAATTGAAAGTAAGTACAAAATAAACTTAAAGCGAAAAATGATGTCTATATTGTTTAGTTACGTACAACGTAAGATGATAAGAAAATGACAGTTTTGGTTTATTTTATCTGTTGAAACATGTTCGAGTTTATCTAATACAGATTTTAACACACGTAGAAACAAAATGCATTGGAAATTCTTACCTAGGCAGATTATACCATTACACCAAGTTGTAGCGAGGTCGTTCAGCTACTTGCGGAACTGTTATATTTAATTAATAGACATTTATTTAGACAACATAGAAAACCGGCGAGTTTAAAGAAAATAGTGAACCTCGAGAGAAGGACCTCGTCTTCTGTGTCATATTCATCATATCGTTTATAGACAATATTGTGAAATTTTGCTCGGTTACGAGCTTTTGCTTGCGTCTACAATTTGACACCTCGAAAGATCCTTTGCTGTATTTTGATAATATTTCTTGGCTACGTGGTCAAGTGTGAAAGCATCACTTTATTAGACCTAACATTAGCTGGTTGTGCTTGTATTGTAGCCTTTATTTGTAGGTTCTAAGGACCTTAAGATTTTGAGTAGGTCTATGTTATAAATGTGTTCAAAATCAAGCAAAAGGTATTGTTAATAAAATATTTTAAAAAAACGTTGTGGCCCGATACGTGACATTATTTTAGTTACTATTTACATTTCGTTTCTTTATCGTCCACGTCCACTTCTTAACTTCAATGAATTGCCAAACAAGGCAAACCAAGTCACTAACATTAAAACTAAACTAAATACGAACATTATAATAGACAGTTATTATATTTCGCCACTAGTGTACCATAAAGATTTAAAGATTATAATAATTACATAATTTAAGACACGATATACGCGAACATTTTATTTTACGCCGCTTTAAATTCCAAGCCTCGTCGTAATGTGTCGTTTTCCATAATTAAAATATTTTGTAAACCATATTCTTAAGTTTAAAGCCGCTTATTTCTGATATCAAAGTGCAAGTCAAAATGGGCACTTTTAAATAAATTTAGTTTAACTTCTAGCTAAGTTGGGTGTTTGCGCCAATGTTTTAATCATAGAATTATATTGCCGACACGTATTCGCTCAATACAGTTCGTTGGCCAGTTCAACGTGACTTCATTTCATTGATCAACACGAGTACCAATTACCTCAATAAATAAGTAATAATGTGCTGGATATAATGACAAATCTGAATTGTTTATCCACGGCAGGTTGTTGTTCAGCAAAACTCTGCTTTGATTAACTTCACGCGACGATTTCATTAAATTTACTGTCCGGTTTATCGTAATATTACTTGTAATTGTTAACTTGATCAAAATGAGACAAATTGAAATAACTCGGCACAAATTTTATTAATATAATTCAATGAGGCATGTTGTTTAGATATAATTATTAATTTCAATTTTTGTTGTTTATTCATTGGCATCTTTATCATTCAACGACCGTTATTCTAGTATACTGCTGGACATTAGGCCTTTCCTTAGATAGATTAATAAATAAAAATGTACAAACCTTGAATAAAAACTTTCACTTTAAAAAAAGGTTTCAGAGTAAATCTTCAGCAAATTGAAAATATTCCATCGTAAAACGAAATAATTCGCGTGAATAGTCCCTAAGTGTGTCATTTTTGTCACCTACCTACAATATATTAATTGTAAACGAGCTCTAAACTGTATACCTACTTTTTATAACTATTTTATTTCTTATGTGATGTAATTTGTAATCTTTAAGAAATAAATAATTCTAACCTTAAAATCAGTGAGGATTTTACTACCACATTTCAAGGACACAAAATGAATATAAGTAATACAACACGATTGAAAACAAAAATAATCACAAACACTTTATTAAACGCGCTTAAATAAACTATTAAGCAAACAGGAGGGTTGAATAATAAACAATACGACACTTTCTACCCTAATAAAAGGGTGGATACCCTATTATGTCACACTACATTATTTAATGGCAGTAGCTTCAGGCAGTAAGTGATTATGAGTTATGACTCGGTAAAATGAAAGTGGTAAAATGTTACAGCGTTGCGGTAATTCTCAAATAGGAATCTTTTGTCTTCCGTTAGTACTAATCATGTATAATGTCTACATTACTGTCGAAGTTGTTTGAAGTTAATATCATAATTATTTTATGTAGCACCTAATCTGTGGAGTTACTAGTTTTTTTGTTTTACTTGTTCTTTAACGGGCAAATGTAAAGTTTGGTATACCACAGGGATCAATATTAGGTCCTACTGTTGAACAATAAGTAATTTATGTTTCAAAGTTATGTATATATAGTAATGAGTTAAAGTAACCGTGATAAATATAGATCCCCTTCTTAGCTCCAACAGTAAGAAATCTATTTATTATAATCCAATCTAATGTCTACGAATGAGGTGATTTCCAGATTTAAGATATTTTTTGGATGGTCGATGGAGGTCGTATAAAGTTGCATACTAGTAATAAGTACTATTAATGTTCAGAATCGTAGTTTTGGTTGAAACTTCACATTGTTGCTGCGCATATATAACATCGTTATTATTGTGTTGTAGAAGCTTTGCCGGAGTTTTTTAATTTCGTTTTATACGTTTCACGAAAATCAATTACAAGACAACAAGTTACTTAACAATCTCGCAAACAGAAATGTGTTTAGAAGTGCCTAAACTGAACAACATAAAGAAAAACATTTTAATTTTTGGATTGCCCGTATTAAACTTTAAAATTTCTGTTTGGTATACATATGAAGGATATTACTTAAAAATCTAAAATTAATTGCGAAATCCTTGGAATTCGTCTGTTAATACATGACTACAAGTAGCGGAAAAATAAATCAGCAAATTACTAATGAAAACTTTCGTTTCTAATTTTTACCCCTTAACATCGACCCTTGTTGGTAATTTTCTATTCGATGATATAGTCACTATCTACTATACTAATAGTCTTTCTTCATATCTTTCTCTATACTTAGTCTATATTAATTGTAAAAGTATTGGTTCAAATGTAACTCTTGATTAGAGAGATTACTGTGTTTAATATCAAATAAAATAAATTCATCAGCTATTAGTATCCATTTACGATTTACAATAGGGTTGAATACACCTACCATAAAAATAAAAAGTCTAAACAAAACAACACAATAAAATACAAATTTATTACGAAATAAATTTCCATACTATATTAATTGACTCGTTTTAGTCTGTTAGAAACCTCACATTCACTTTTAATTAACTAAAAGGCCGAGCTCAACGGCTATCGACGATTCAATCAGAAGTTTTTCTACCGCAAATAGTTACAAACATTAATTAAAATAGCTACGCTGCGGAAGGAGCTAAAGAAATGCGTTTGACCAATGATATTTGACATCATCTTTTGCTAATGTATACGCTCATTTCGCTATTAGAAATTACACTTACAAAGTTGAATTTTTTGAAGATAGTACAAAATCACTTGGATATATAGACTCTTTGGAAGAAATCTTCATTGACTAAGGTGATCCCAAAAAAATGGAAGAAGATAATGAAAAGTGTAAAAAAAATATGGTTAGTATGAAATATAGACTTGTTCGATTATATGTGCTCTTTAGTCAAGCATTAGAAAAAAATTAATTAACATTTAGTTTAAAATCTTTTTTTGAATTCAAATAATATATTTTATAATCTTCCTCAGTGCTGATGAGAATTTAAGCCTTCAATTTATTTACCTGAATAAAAAGAAAATCTCATCGTCATCATCACTTAGTACTATATTTTCAACCTACAAACATTTACTTTTGAGTCCTACTTTTTTAAAATTATTAATCCCTCAGTTTCTGGAATGATAAGTTAGTATAATTGCTATAATTGGAGACACGAAAACAAATCTGTTATATTTTACATCTAAGTTATTTAATCACTTTACGCTTTCGGTTTCGTGTCACATTGAATTAAAATATCAGTATTGCGATTTTACTGTTAAAGAGGTAACCTTGCATGCCAAATTTATTTTTGGTTTGGATAATTGAATTGCCTCGGGGAATAATCATAGTATTCATAGTTTATAATTAATTATAATTCTGTTAGTCTTACTTTATGTTTACTAACGATTTAAAGGGTTTCATTAACTATGATTGATTTTAAAATATGAAGATAACGTAGGTTATTTACCATTTTGTAGGAGATATATGCAAACGGAGCCTTATGAACATAATTTTATTTGATTATTTCATCGATTTATGATTAAGGTATTGGAGTAACCGATATCGCACGGAGGATCAGCACGCTGAAGTGGAAGTGGGCGGTCATGTCTCCAAGTGGACTGGTGGTCACTGGAGCCGACAAGTGTTAGAGTGGAGAACACGATTAGACAAACGAAGTGAAGGGCGCCCTGCGGCACGATGAATCGACGACTTGAGGAAAGTGACTGGCGGCGGATGAAGAATATGATGAAATTATGAAAAATGAAGAAGACTGGAATGGTTGGTGCTCTTTCGGGGAGGCCTTCGTTCAGCAATGGACGGCAATAGGCTGAAGTATGTATTAGTGACCACTTGAATGTTGGAATCAAATATATGAAGCTTTTCGATAAATTTACCATTATTATGGCTTCTCTAATGTATCTTTTTTTAGTCAATAAAACAATCCAAGATATGTATGGATTGCGGTTTTTATGCATCTGGATTAAGTAATGCTGCTAATTAACAAATTGAATAACATCAATCATATTTCAGTTAACCAACCTTTAAAAAAAGATAGTTATAACACACTATGCCAACTGTATCACCGAAACGACACATGAGTACAACCGGTATAACACTTGGCACATTGTTACTGGTTACGCATATTTAAATAATCAATCGATATCGCCGATAGAAAAACCACTACCTCATACAGTATTTGAATAGTTTCCTTTGACCAAACAGATGGTTTGAATGCGAGTGTGATTTATACGAATTACTTATAAGGAAAGCGTTACGCATGTCTACCCAACAAAGCCATCTAGTAGTTATATTTCCGATAGAATTTCTACTTAGTCACAGGCGTGTGTTCAAACACAATTCGCAGATATGGTCTTGGTATCTTAGGCCTTAAGTGAGTATTCTACTAGTAAATGTACTTTTGATTTTGCTTCATAATTGAACATTATGGTGGTCTAGCTCATTAACCCTTGATATACTGTGAGTATTTATTGCAGTTTATTTATTAAGTTAGTCAATGACTGCCTGTTACTTTTCTTTTTATCCAAGTAAATTCCATGATTTTTATCACAATACATTTCTGACAGCGTGAGATAAAAAATACTGTACTTGAAGATTTAAGAAATAAAGGGGCACCGTCCTCACAATCGAGGCTAATAAAATACAGTAACTATAAATATTATTCATGAATAAACTGAGTTCTAAAAAACGAAACAAGGGCTTTGCGATTAAGTAGAATCCATGAAATGGAGCCCCAAAGTTGTATGAAAAGGATTATACTATACAAAACCAGTAGCTATTATATTACCTAATAACGATGCGTGACTGGCATGAATAGGTATAACATGTGGAGGCCTTGCGGAATGAATACCTTACGTTATTTATCTATCCGTTATATATTTAGCTTCCTCTATCCCTTTCCGAAGCTTACCGCCTATTTGTAGTTATTGTAACAAATGTAGTTCAAGGCACTGGATGTCTTTTCTGTTTGGTTTTTCTTTCTTTAATAGGTTGCATTATTTTAATAGGCATAACTTTTCATCTAGCATTAGATTTTGATAAACCTGTATGTGATTATTTTGTGTTTAAAGTAAAATAAAAGTTGGAGCATTATAGGAACATAAACATTCTATCATATATATTATAGTATAAAAATCCAAATAGTTACAGTTAATATCAAAACGTGTGTAAATTTTTCCACATTCTCTCAAATTCTCTCTCTCTAACGTTTTCAGATTTAAACATCGCCGCTTTTTAGCTTATAGATTTTTTTTACTTACATATCATAATAATAAAACTCATTTAGATACAGTCATTAACATACAATGACATCTAATATGTGACCATGACATTCAACTTACGTAGACATTTTTCTATTTGTATTCTAGCCTGACTAAAACACGTGTAGATGATGATCAGTTAACAATGATCATGTTTGGCCACATTTTCAATATGTTTTAAGAAAAAAAAAACTGCTGTTCTTTTGTTTCTTATCCTAGCTAAACTTTTCGGGTGATTGTATATTATTATTGAATTTTAAGGTTCAGGTAATATTGGTTATTGATTATTAAATTTAAAAGACCTTAATCATAGGTAAATTAAAGTCTAGAAGAAATTTCACACTATTAAACTGGCTAGATGAACAGTACAATTTTTTGTACTTATGTGCTGCTGTGCTTATAAATCTGTTGTTTATAGTGACAGCGATAATGGAACTTAGTGGCCAAATTTCTAAAACTATTTATATCGAAGCTTTCACAACCTTGAGAGGCTATTTAGACATGTTTTCATTAAAACAATCCAAATTTTAGAGAACATCAAAAATGCAGAACATAATGCAAACAAAAAGAAAAGTTTTATAGAATAAGCGTAACGGAGTAAAACGAATTCAGAATAGTCCACCCTATTTGCAACGATTAGTTAGTAGTTTTTTCAATGGAATAGGCGGCAAGTGAGCTGACGTATCGCCTGATGGTAAGCGATTATCGCCGCCCATGGTCACAAGTGCATTGCCGGCCTTTGGGGGATGGGAATGAAGATGGAGACAATTGTTGGGGTATAAGCCTCTGGTATCCTTACTCACTTGGTGAAACAAAACAAGCGCTCTTTTTCTTTGAGGCTATAGTATCACTCCGACCAATCCGACACATTCATATGCCGAAAAAAATTAAAATATAGGTAGTAAAATCAATTCTCTAATTAACGAAGTAAGTTGTCTTCCAAGGAAAACCATTTACGAGTCTTCACAGTTTAAAAGAGCCTTGAGTAGGCTTATGTCCAGCAATGAATGTCTTTTGACTGATGATAAAATTGTTTTCTGTCCTCTCCTAAGAGGAGACCTGAGCCCAGCAGTGTGACATTACGAGTTGTTGATGATATATATATGTTGATATTATTAAATCATGGATTGTAGTTTATCTACTCAGATTTGGAATTACGTATCTATATATGTACATGATATATATGTATGTATAAATTATATGAAATGAGAAATTAAATTTCAATGTTATGCAAGGTTTACTTAAGTTATCTATAGCTCTTGATAAACTTCACTTAATTATTGGTCATCGATCGGCCTATAAAGTGTGCCTAACGGGATAACTACAGCTCGGAAATTACATCCGTGTGAAACAAGACTTCTTCTCTTAACTATTCCATCAATATACCGCGTATGTAAAAATTACTAGTGTCTTACTGTGATAGCGTATTTATTATGAATTATAATTAATCGACACAGTAATTACAACGTTCACAGCAACACGACGTCGATATCAAAGACAGTTCCGTACAGATCATCGTAAAATGATAGCGTTCGTGCTATCGTGTTTCGTTGGTGAGTGCGAGGTCGGAGGTGCAATGATACAGACGCATCACTAGGCGGTTATAGTGTAGGTCACCAAGCTGCATTGTTGCATTGTCTGCATTCGCAATGAGTGTGGTGACCACCACTCTTGGATTCTGCTTATGCTTTCCATCAGGCAGAGTAGAGTCATTTTGGCAGAGCCATACATAAGAAAAACAGATACTACTCCCCTACGGAATAGGGATCTTTGTAATATTCTTTACGTAGTACACAAAATAAAGTAGATTTCGTTGTCTGTTCGCTTAGATCTTTTAAACTACTAAATGGATTTCAATGCAGTTTTAGCACTAGATAAAATGATTGAAGAGTAAAGTTTATATCTGTATACATGCGTATTCATCTTCCTAGCTTTTTAGTACTCCCAAGATTTGAGGTCGGCTACTAGTTCAACCGGTTATACCTGAATATCAGCTTTTACAAGGAGCGACTGGATACGGACCTCCGCAACCCTGAGGGTGAATTTAATTCAAAGATTGAAATAGTTGTCAGTATATTTGACGGCACTAACTTCCCAATAACGATTGCCATAGATGTTCATAACAACCGGGAGCACGGCTTAACGTAATCTCCGAAGCACGGGCGGAAAACACCGCCATATTCTATACTCCGGGCTGCTATTAAGAATTGCTTGTAAGAAAAACCCAACAGCAGTCCGACTCGGGAATCGAACCCGAGACCTCTTGATTTGCAGTCACTTACTCTAACCACTAGACCAAGCGTATTATAGTACAGTAAATCCGAGAATTTCGTATCATAGGTTTTTTATAATAGGATGCTCAGCCAATCCAAATTTCGCTCTCCAGAGTTTAAGTTCATGAATATCACCTGTATCTAGTCTGGGCACAAAATGTACTCATATGAAAAGTTTGCGTTACTATAATAAAAATCTAATTTAACCAATATTATTAACTATGCTTTTGGAAGATTTAAGAAGACAATTTCAAAAAGAAGAGTCAACGAACATAATTATTAAATGTATGTGATATGTAAGTTAACAACCATCAAATATTAAGATAGTGTAACAAATAACTGAATTCGTATCGAATTATACCATAAAAAATCGTATACAATTGGTTAAGGAGCTCGAAAGCGTGTACGTGCCGATAAATCTAGTATAAGTTTCTTGTGATGTATTAACCTTATATAAATGATGTATAATGCCTGGAAGAGATTGCTTTCAGCAATAAGGCCGCCCTTTGTAGATTATACACTTGTCATTTTCTGTACTTTTTTTATATATCTGTATTACGGTGTACAAATAAAGAGTTTTCTATCTATCAAACTAACCTTGTTTCCTAATGTTTTGCTACTAGAGTCTGTGAGGGTATTATCAAGATAGATGAAGAGTTTTAGATGTAAATAATTTTCACGTAACCTGTAACCTGTGACAATGACTTATGGCGAAACCGGGCCAGGTTTAATGTTAATAAAAATAGTGGAGTAAGTAAAAGTGAGTTTAATTGTAGAGTGAAATATAACTGTTTGTTTTATTTGTTGACAGGTAAGTTGGAAAAAAGTCCCATTTATTTTTGAATTAAGTATCCAGCACTGTAAGTACATACATGGAGTTTTAAATGTTCAACCAATGTTCAATGGAAATACGTAGTTACTTTTGTAAAATAACTACGAGTAAATTACTAATTTTCATTTTATTGACCATGCTTTAAATAATAATTTTTTTAAATAATTATTTTGCTATTTTTAATTAGATACATTGTTCGACACTTCACTGTATTACAGTTACATAGTAAACGTACGTACGGCTTACACATACATATAGTGGTCGAAGACCGGTTAAAATTCTGAAAATTTATGTAAATAAGCTTTAGTATCTAACTTCTGAATTTGTGGTTAATATTTTTCGAAAATTAATTAAGTAACAGCGAATTTTGATAAACTCGCAACGATATTTGTGATCTAACCGCCTAATTAGATATCTACTTTTGTCCTTCTATAGCTCCTTATAAAGTCATCTATATATACTTTAAATTATAATCGAATAACAAATCGAAGTCAGAATATGAGCATTCAGTTGAAGCATGGCATGATCTCATCAGGTTCCAGCAAATGACCTTGACTGCGCAGTTACGGTCGGGAGGTCGAACCGACGGCTAATAGACATTCTTGAACATAAAATACCTACTGTCCGCATCGAGTAGTTTCCATTCAAGTTAATTTGTTTGTAAATTGATCTCCACCTTCCTTATTACATCACTTTCTTTACGGTTCCATTGAAATATCCATATTAGGCTTTGTTTTATTTAATTGCGTTTGTACTTAAATTTTCTAAACAAGAATATCTACTTACCAGAGAGAATAAAATGAAAGAGAAATATTGATTTGAATATGAATCGCCTATAGTACCTATTCAACAACCCTGTTTTAATGGCACGCACATTTTCTTTATGGGTACATAGAATTAAAGAATGCTATACAGGGAACCTTGGACTAGAAAATACCGACACTCAGTACTTGAGGCTTCCAAGTTATCTGTGGAGGAACGCGTCAGATGTCTCTCCAACGCAAAGGGAGAATCCTTCGCCCAACGGTTGATGTTAGGAAGTTGTATATATGCTAACCAGCGCGGGAACTTCTATTGCGCGATTCAGTATTGGTAGTTTCTTCGTTTCCTTCGTTACTCCGTAGTTCGACGTATCTTCAGTAGTTGGCGCTGTAGTGTTTTTCTGATTTGCGTTGTATGTGGAAGTCACAATATATCCATATTCCAATCAGTGCTATTATTTTGATAACGCCATGCAGAATTTCTTATTAACATGTAAAACTGCTTGTCTTGGCTCGCGGTTATTTAATTTAATTTCCTGCTGCATGTGGAAGTTTACGAAACTGATTAGATGTGTTACAATATAAATGTCAATCACGCCACTCAAAATCAATCACATGTAAGCATAAACTATAAACATAATGACCTTGTTCATAAATTAGTTACCTATATTTACGTCTAAATATCTAAATTTTATTGAATCACGTTTAGTATTAAAATATCCTAACATGCAACTTTTATTGTAAAGTTGACATTGAACGTGTCAGTTTCATTAACAACAGGCGACTGGCGCTAATAAACACAACTAACATGAATATCGTACTCCGTTACGTAGTTAGTAACGTAATTACTAAAATCGAATCCAGCAATTCTCTAGTGAACACTAGTCAACTTAAACTAAATCTAAACTCAAGTAATAAACGCACCTCTAAACCCAGAAAAATCTCTGGAAAGTTTCTAGTCAGCTATGTTTCCACTCTAGCTTTCAAATGCTGTAACTGTCGATAATAGGTACTAGTCGATGAAAATACCAATTCATGAAATTCACGACAGTCAAAAAGCGTAAACTTTGATTATATTGTTTTCAAAGTTCCAGAAGCATCAACTTAAAGTACTCTAACATGGAATGAAACATATTACAATTAGTAATGTGGAAGGATGTCGAATATTATGAATATGTCTGTTCGTTTTGCATTCAAACAATTCACACACAGTCACAATCAGTCATCATCACATTTACCAAATTCACTTAACAGTTTTATATCAACAGCCTTAAGTAATCCACAGCTGGACACAGGCCTTTAATATGCTATACCACGCTGGTCAGATATTTATAAAGGATTTCTGCCAAATTTACCTATCTTTGCTGTGCTACTTCACCAAACAGGGGTGGTAACATTCCCTATTCTTTATAGGTCACCACAGGAACGACAAAACAGTTTTAAACTACTTAATCATTGCGCCATTTGTTCTTTATATTATTCTTGTCTGACATAAATAAATTTATTCTAGGTATACAAACTTTATATTAACACTTACTATGGTCTATAGTAGTATATTAGCACCAGACTACTCAGCTCGCATGTTTCGTTGTATTGCGAAACGAATAATACCGACAAAGGTGTATTATTTCCTTTAATTATCTCACTGGTGTATACTTACATACATTTGTTAAGGTATATAAGTATAGTTAGCGAGTAGGAACAATAGGCTTCCATACATGTCGATATTGTATATTACTCCGAACTAATGTTATGCATGTAGTTAAGAGCAGGTGTACGTATATTGCTTTGTGTAATAAGTCGCAAAATAATAATAATAATAAATAATAATAATAAAATTTATTCCATATTCAAGGTACAAGATCTGGGTGTTCTGTTAAGAGTAGACTTAACATAAACAAGCAAAATATTAATTCTTGAGAACTTATACAATTAGAACTAAGTATTTATTATTTCGTACTATGAAATAACAATGGTTAAACTCATTATTAAGTAAGATCATCATTTCAAATTACTGATCTAATCTCTGAAAAGGAAGGGTAATAGCTGTGGTAATAGTTTGAGCCGTCCATGTATGTTTTTATGTTCCACCGACACTAACGCCTACGCTACTGAACCGATTTTAAAGATTGAGGTGTCACTAGATTTGTAATAATTGCCCGGGTGACGGGTGACGTTTTGCGTTTTTGCTCTCAAGTGGTTCCCTCCATATTAGGTTTGTAAAAATATTTAATTTTATTTATTATGGTAAAACTGCTGATCTTCCTACTCATGAGACGACTGAGGGACAATCATTTCTCGTCGTCACTCGCTACTTCAGTATTCAGTTATGACAACACGTAAAAAATAGTATTGAGATTAAAATTATTACCGCTATTAAACCACTGTAAAATTCAGCCACTTATTGCTCGGTTACATAAAAAGAAAAGAGAAGGCCTAATTTCAAGTTGAATAAAAACATTCTATTAAATGCCCCAGATTCAACGTTCATGACTCATCGTGCTAAGAGAAAGACCGACTGAAGATTTTGCGTAGAAAGGTTAAAGAGAAAAACGGCTACTCTATATCTCTATAAATCTAAATTACAGACATGTATGTGTCTTTGAAAAAATATAGCTGTATTGTTTAAGAGATATACGATACGCTCAAATAAGGCTAGAGCTACTTAAAAAAATTGACACATTCCGCAATTATATTAATTTTTTATGAATATAATCAGGCATATACACATATCTCCATATATCCATTTATACATACAAACATACATACATACACATACACACATATATATATGTGTATTACTACTTTGTATCGGTTTTTCTAAAACATAAAGTTGGGGTATCAATAAGACATCTGAAATAGTGACTACTGCTAGAATACCCATCCCTGGAGTTTTTTGAAAAGGTACACGCAGCCCAAATGAATGTGGTAGGTATTATTTTACTAAGATGGTTCAAAATACGACTTTCAGAACTATATCTTGAGTATTTTATGTCTAAACAGTTACTTATACTGAACCACCGCTACAACAATCCTATCAATAATATCTAGTTTCTTAAACGAGTTTCTTTATTCGTATTTTTATAAATATTTCCTTCAATAACGCCTAACGTCAAACCGTAAATAATATGAACACTAGTTGTTTTATTAATCTCATTAAAGAAACGGATACAATTATGTTATTTAATTACTTAGGCGATGAGTTAATTATTATGATGTAATTAATACAATTTAGGTCATTGTGACTGAGTTACGATACAAGTTGTACAAATAGAATATGTGTAGATTTCATTAGGTGAAAGTTCGTTTCACTTGTTGAAACACTATTTATTTCAATGCAAACAAAAGACTAATTGATTGGATTCTTGAATATTATTGCGATTTATATATTGTTGTTTATTTATGTGTTGGATCATAAAAACAAAGAAAGATTTATTTGTTAGAATATAGTACAAAAGATCACATTATAATACGTTCCTTCTATTCTACCATATCTGTTGTACAAATTTTAAATCTTATGAACTAATCTTAGGTCTAGTCTAGATAATAGCATTATAATTATTTTTATTTTATGTCTAGATTGTAGCATTAAAAAATTTAGTTAGTACTATAACAACGTTTGCTTAAAAGTAAGTCGAATAATTTACGTTTAAACTGGTTTAAGTTAAGATATTTGAGGCAATTTGGTAAATTATTGGAGTTTCGTAACATATAGTAAGAATTTTAGTTGTAAATAGGAGTGCGTTATTGGGAATCAGTAATTTATTGGCGGACATACAACGATTAATTACGAAAAAACATGTGGAGGAACGATTGTCCACATGTCCCACACCATAGTGACCTACACCATGACGGCCTAGTGAATCTTCTGTATCATCGGGCCTCAATGTTGCAAAGTTATTGTAGATAAGTCAGTTGATAGATGGATTATCATTTCTTAACACAGTGAGAGCCCTCCGTATATCGGAGAGCATGTTAAGCCTCGGCATCCGAGCATCTTCGGCAATCATTTAGGATAGTCGGAGCCCTCAAAAGCCCAACAACAGCCATTCTATAGAACTTCGATATTACTTAGTACTTGCCTTATTGACTCCTGATAGCAGCTGTTCCACCGCATAGTAGAAGAATTAAAGCTAACCCAACATTATTTAGGGAAAAAGGCTCGGAAGAAAAATAATCGATTATCATTTTCATATACATGTTACGAGACGAAGAGCGGTGTACTCATAATCTTATATATTGAGCAATATATTCAGTCTATTGTATTATTAACTCACCATTTCAATAAAAATAAATTACAAAGTTCTAATATTGTTTTACTTAATAGAGTTCACTTAAGATTTTTTCAAAAAATATTGGGGTATCTATCTATTTCGTAAGTGTAATTAATATAATAAATGTTGCTTTTATTTCGTTATAGTATGAAATGTACTTATTCTTCTCTTTTAAACGGTAGGCCGAATGTGTGGTTTGCGTCATGTGACCGAATCAATAAATATGTCTTTAATTTTGCTTTTAACTCTTGTATTTATTTGGTATTGAGCAACAAACGATCAATTATGATTCTCACTATCAATTTATTTTATAGTTTAACAACTGTTAGTCATGTAAATTTATAAAGTGACAGTGATATATTTGTTGATATACACTATTTTTCACACGAACAAGAATCCCTAAGGATTTTCCGTATTGTGTTTTTCACAGTAGTTGTTGGCTTACTAGTATTGTTTTTATTTTAAACCTCCTTTAAGCCCATTAAAGTACATGTAACATGATTAGGGAACACTTAATTATCACATTTGCTTCCAAAACATCAAAAACTGTTTGCACCTGACTGAGTATGATTTACTTAAAAATGTAATAACGTTTGAATGGTTGATTTCACTTGCATGACAGCGAACTATAGACTTATATGGAACAATAATATAAGGATATTTAATTCTTCAGAAAGCACCCCACGTTCTTAGTAACAACAAATCTGGTTACTTTAGATTTAGACTCTGATGACGTAATGACAGCTTATATTTTTGTTGGTTAAATATGTTCAATGCATTTACGACTTGACTGATTAATTGTTTTCGTAGATTAATAAATAAGTCTAGTTTCTTTTACTGTCATTATACCAGTTTATCATAGTGTCTTCATTCAATTCATGTAAAATAATTAAATTGCATAATTGAGGAAGTAAATATAGAAAATAAACGTTATTTTCGATTATAAACTTGAAAATAAATTAACAATCTATGGCACATTTAAAAAAATACTGCAATTTACAGCAGTGAATGAAATCGGTGGCCTTGAGAGTTTTTATTGCCTACTTTGTTTTGTCACAAGCTGTACCTTTTACAGACTTAAATTATCTAACATGTGTAACTGTCAACAATGTAACCAGCCAATAGGCTTGTAAATCTTTAAATGTAATAAAACTGTAAGAGATCGATGTCTGACATTAAAGGTATTGAAGGAAATCTAATAATGGGGGTGTTTACTATTCTCTTACATATATCTAAGTACGTTGTGAAACCCTCACAAGTTCTCTATACCTATGTCAGTCACTACTAATTCAGCTCAGGACATCTTTGGTTACCCTAGTTACCCATAAAATTGAAACAATACGAAAACAATCCACGGTGGCGGATTAAAAATACGGAGTGTCACAACCCCTATTCATCTTGTGGGTGTCAAGTTAATTAAGAGTCTGCGCTGACGGAAGACGACGGCGAGCAACGGCTGGGTTTATTTTATTGTATCAAATACAGCTGTATTCTGACGAAGTTAATTTAAATTTTGACTACACGGCTGGCCTAGTGGTTTCAGTGGTCGCCACACCGCTTCCTACTGCGCCAAGTGTTGTGGGTTCAAATCCTACATGGGACAACACTTTGTGTGATCCATAAATTGTTGTTCTAAGTCTGGGTGTACTTTGTGTCCCTTTCATGTATGTTTGTAAAGGTCCCCGCGACACAGGAATTTATATTCCTAATGCGGGAGTTGTCCCTTTAAAAAAGAAAACAAAAGAAAACAAAAAATTGTTACTATATAGTCTATTCGCCGCTACTCAGTCCGTCGGCGCTAACCCTAAAGGAGCACACTCTGCACGCCAACAGCATTATCAGCAAGGAAAACTAACCTTATCCAAATCCCAACCCATTAGCATCTCTTCAGCCTATTCCCGTCCACTGCTGAACGAAGGCCTCTCCCAAAGAGCGCCAACCATCCCGGTCTTGGGCATTCCGCATACATCTGCCGCTAGCTACTTTCCTCTCGCCGTTGTCGGTCTATCGTGTCTTAGGGCGCCCTACATTGCGTTTGCCTAATCGCAGTCGCGACTCTATTATTTCAATCCTCCCCCACTCCCTCCCCCCCGCTTGATTGACAACCCAAGTAGGTCAAAACTCACTTCTAAAGTGAGGCCTATGTCGAGCAGTAGATTATTAAAAGCTGTTGATATAACGTGAACTTGTGTATTCCTCTGTATTATTTTTTGATTAATATATTACTGAAAAAGTTTGTATCCCCATGTTTTTCGATTTAATCATACATACATAAAATCACGCCTTTTTCTCAGAGGGGTAGGCAAAGACAATTGATCTCCACTTACTACGGTCCTGACACACCTTTTTTTGCTTCGTCCATATTCATCAATCGCTGCATGCATGCTCGTTGGTACCTGGTACTCTTCACATTATCCTTTTTCAGAACATCACCAACTTGATCGGTAAATGTTCGCCGTGGACGACCTCTTCCGACACTTCCACACACATTCGCTCTGTAGATTCCTTTCGTGAGTTTTCTATCATCCAACCTCTCTAAATAGCAAAACTATCGAAGCATGCCCTTTTCAATCCTTGTCACTACGCTTTCTTTCAATCCACGACGTTCTCTTATAACTACATTCCTGACTCTTATCACAAATTTTCACATCACACATACTTCTTAGGGACCGCATCTCCACAGCATTTATTCTACTTTCGTGTTTTTTCTGTTTAATCACTCTTTTAATATACGATTCCATTTTAAGCTTTAAGCTTATTGTGCATTAGGTATAAATTTGTAATTTATAATCTATCTAAGGCTTTATAAATGCTAATAGCGGTCAATTAATTATGACTCTTGTTGCACTTGCTACGAACGACCTTCGGAATGCGATGGTATGAAGTCGGCCTCGTGATGTATTGAATACCAAATGTTTGCACATGTTTCCATATCGATATACGGTACGACAATAGGCTATGTGCATTGTTATAGAACGTTTTTTTAAATTAGTTATTTCTTAATATAAGTGATTAATGTCACATATACCTGCAACGGTTTGAAAAGTACAAAATAGTACCGTATGATACTCAAACTTCTAAATTTCATGTTACTATTATTTTTGCAGTTAAGGATTTTACATTTTCGATGCCTGTATCTACCTTTAATCATAAATTTGCAGAAGAAACTTATAAAATTGGGTGTCGTACTAAAGTTATGTATAATTTTCTAGTAAGGTAATTAATTCGTGCATTGATTTCGACTCATACATTATTCCATGGTTGCCTTTAAAGTATTGTTTAGAGCGATAAGGCCGCCACTTGTACATAAGCCGGTGTACAATAAATAGACTTATTATTATTATTCATATGAGGCGTATTTTATAAGTTTGTACTAAATTTCCTAGATTTGCCTTAAGACTTCAGAATAATATTTGTTTTTTGCGCTTACCTATAATATTATTAGTTTATTTCATTTTTAACCTATTCGTTTTCGTTCATCCTCACCTCACTAAACTGGAGTTTACATTAAATTAAATCTAAATTTTGGATAAAATATGCCACCTTTAAAATTGTATGTTCCTTTAGGTAATTGGCTAGTTGCCTAAAGTAATAATTACGTAGCTTTCATTTTAATTTTTACAAATAATATATTTAATACTAATATCGTCGTTAGATGTAGGGATCTTGTTACATTAAGTTCAGTAGATTTATTCATGAAAATAAAATCAATGAAATTTTCTCACAGCTCACTGAGGAAATATGCGGTTGTGATTGTAATGGAATTGCGTAAACCATTTGTTTGTAAACACTGAGCGTCCGTCAGATACAATTGACCCACTTCAATCGAGCCTACTTGAATTCACTTGAAAACGTAAGGGCGGTATGCAATTTTGAACCTTATGTCTAAGACAGATAGACGCGATTTGTAACAGAACAGTTTATTAGTAAGAAATGTTCCAAATGTAACAGGAGAAAGTGATACTCGAATGTTATTTT
The DNA here is from genome assembly GCA_003709505.1 of Hyphantria cunea. Lineage (NCBI taxonomy): Eukaryota > Metazoa > Arthropoda > Insecta > Lepidoptera > Erebidae > Hyphantria > Hyphantria cunea. The sequence continues at coordinate 1,898,251 of PKRV01002163.1, read as the reverse complement.
ATGTGACAAGTATAGTCCATTGCATTTTGTGAAATGTGAAAAGGGACGCGACACTAAAACGATGTATCGCAGTATAAATGTATATGTATACTGTGATTAGTTTGATAAATAAGTGTTTATAACAGTAATAACCTTAATACCATGCCATGATGTAAAGTAATGTATGCTTTCGGATATAATCTATGCAAGAATTTCAATTTTAAAACCATTAAGATATGACAAAACGATGTCTCTTATCTAAATCTTTTCACCTGCGTATTGATTCGAGAGTACGCCTATTGAAGAGAAGATATAGTCCATAATGTTATAGTTTTATTACTGTTTTTATATGAAATGTTAAAGTTGGAAAGAAATACGTTGTAAGAGATACCTGACATAAGAAATAGTGTATCAACCCTATGTTTACAATGGTTTGTTTGCCAAGTAACAAGCGTTGTTTAGGAATATTGATATAAAGGCTGTGTGATTGTTTGCTAGTTTATTGGTATAAAAACTGGAGTTTCGCTGTAGTTCAGCCTTCAATTGTAGGTATGTTGTAACAGTGGAATGCGATCATGATTTACGAATGTGTGTTGGCATTTTGTTTTACAACTTGTTACTAAACGACTGCAACCGGTTTAGAATTATATTTATTTTAACATCGGCTTTTGATGGGTTAGCTGGGCTTAGTTTTGTTTGATTTTCTAGAAATCGGTTAAGTATAAACACAAAATATTATTAAATACTAGATAAGCCCCGCGGCGTTAGCCGTGGTATAAATTCACCGCTGTAAATTCAATTCACTCCAATTCGACGCTGCAGGTCGAATCAATTTATTTTATTTTTTCTTTAGTATCAATTCTTGAGAATCCGAGAATGGATTAGCTTGTGCATATATGTATACACATATATGTGTATAAAATAAATTTTATGCTCTTAACTACAAATAAAATATTTTTTCAACGTAGTAGGTAGTTTTATAAGCTTGATGTGTTGTATTATTTTTCTTCTCATTTTCAACAATATTTAACAGCATCTATTAACTCAGTTTAATCATACTATTTTTTATTTTTGTATAACTTGATTTCAAATAAAAAATATGTATTTGAAAGTACAGATATTATATGTTTATTTATTTTATTTTAAAACTTTATGCATACATGTACAACGGCGGGATAAATGCCCAAGGCATTGTCTAACCACCGACCTTTGAGTGATGTATAAATTTTGTGAGGTAGGTGCATTGCAGTGGAGTTTAGAGGTAATAATTGTCATCAATATAGAACCGATATAAACTTACATAATGCTAAGTAGAATAATACATAAAACTAACTACACGTATGCATTTAAAAACATATGGATATAAATCTACACTAATACATAAACATTACGTACGTTCACTGTAAGGAGATCCTGAATTGTAACTTTAATTAGTGTTTTCCTGACAAGTGGTAGTTTTTGACGTTCTTTGACACTATTTGTTGAAATCCTGATTTTGAGTGGGAGCGTGTTCCATAGCATTACTGTTTGCACAAAGAATGAAGAGTTCACGAAGACGGGATTGAGGGAGGGACACAAGAAAAGGAAATTGTTAGAAGAGCGAAGATTTCTGTCGTGATTCGAGGATAAGAAACGGAGGTAAGATTCAAGGTGTGTAGGTGAAGAGGGAGAGTTGAGGAACGAAATGAGATAGCTCAACGCTAGCTGACTGCGGCGCTGGCGAATGGGTAACTATTGTAATTGAGAACGGAAAGTAGACACGTGGTCATACTTGCAGAGATTGAATATGAATCGAATGCAGTTATTCTTTATAGCAACATTTTTTTAAATTTTAGATATTCAATTCTACAAACAGATATAGTTTTTATAGGTCGTAGCGTATTGCAGACAACCTGTCAACTTAGTAACTATTTAACAGTATATAATTTTATAATAATTACCAAATTGCAAAGTGGCTTTCTAATCCGAAAATTGCAATACAAAAAGTGTTGAAAACACAATATTACGAATATTGCAATTTAACCAGAAACTCCACAGGTGGTCGTTATTTATTGTTTTTATTTCAAAAACTTGTTACAATACAATTGTAATCATTAATAGAAATTAAATTTCGCTTTCTATTCTCTCCGACTCACTGTGACCCTTGCTAATTAACTGCCCTCCTGTAGTTTCCAAGCAGTACCCCTGTCAATTTGTGGCATTCACACTAGAATAATAGCAAAAATTAGGACCCCACTTCGGTTGCAAACGGGAACATCCTACAAACAAGGAGACCCGTTTAAGATCAATATTTATAGTGAAGTGTATAATAATAACATATTTGGATATGCTTAATATGGTATACACAGGTGTTACATATATTTTTGCTATATGTAATATATTGGGGACATCTAACACACAACGCCAAACTAAACAGAGCTTGTATTATGGGTACTAAGACAGCCGATACAAATACATACATACCTTTTTTGTAAATAAATACCTATTATATAAATAACCCCGAAACAAATATTTGTAGATCATACAAACTTCTGGCCAGACCCGAGACTTCAAGCACAGCAGTCGCATACGGTACCACTTGCGCCACCGAGGCAGTAAAAAATCTGAATCTCGGAAACGATGACGACGAACGAAATTTTCATGAAATTTAGTATGTAGAGTTTTAGGGTGCAATAAATCGATCTAGCTAGGATTTATTTTTAGAAAATTTACCAAAAAAACATATAGCAAAGCATGTTCTTTTTATTTATTTTTATGGGATAAAGGCAAACGAGCAGACAGATCGCTAGATGTTACCCTTATTTTAAACACGAATGCACATGACTATAAAGCATACACTTTTTAGTGGATATTCTTTAAAAATGTTGTATTTTATAATATCCATCAAAGAGTATCTATTTACTTTTTTATTAGTGACCGATATGTTATCACTAAATTCCCTACAATTTAAACAAGTACCGCTATTCCTAATAAAGTAATCACACCATACCCTGGCATGCTTTGCTTTATTTTCCATAATCACGTATTTGCTACACAAAATTGACCTTTATTACAAAGCACTACAGGAAGCTATTCAGATAATGGAGCTTGACTATAATTTTCTAGACACAAATTGAAAGCCGACGTGGACGAGGTTGCGTGACAGCCTTTACAATGTCTACAGTAAATATCGTAGAAAATCACTCTATTAACGTAAGAATAAACTGATTTACAGGAAGAATGAAAACGTAAGTAAACACTGAAATTCGTGGTATTAACTTCTCAACACATATATGCACAATTTCTTTTTTGGACTACTCGTCCTGAAAAGTATTCGTTACCTCTTCCGAATACATTCGAAAATCAAATACACTTGTATTTATTCCACTATATTAATTACATTTACACCAGACCCTTCACCCTTATGGCCAATTACCCTTTGATGATGCCACAAGGGCGAAACTAGTGAGGTGTAAATGTAATTAATAAAGTGGAATAAGTAGAGGCGTGTTTGATTTTAAAATGTATTGCAACAAGTTCCATCAAGTGTCAATCGAGAACATAAATTACTCTTCCAATTAGGATGGCGGCTTGCTTAAACAGCAAAGCTAAAAATTACAAAAGTTCCTCGATTCTATTGTAATGCTTAAATTTCGCAAGATTTCGCAGAAGTTCAAGTAACGCACAACTATTGAACATGTGAGCGCATCCAGCAAACTATCACTGACGCTTATAATCTTCATATTTAACGCTGTCTGTTCGCTTTGATCTTTTAAACTACTCCAAGGACTTTAATGCAATTTTTAGCAACAGATATAGTGATTCAAGAGGAAGTTTTATATATATCATACACGCATATTACAGTAGAGGAATTCCGAGAATTATCGAATCCAAAGCTGGGCCGGTTCGCTTGTATTAGATAATATTTTGTTCATAAACCCAATCCGATACAAACTTTTGCCGGCAAAGAATAGTCAAGTCACAAAGAAGTTCTCACGTGTACATATGTAAAAGCGTACGATTACTGACCCTAAAAAACTTAAAGTAATAAAACAATAGTAATGCATAAAAACGGCATGCGGCATTGTCTTTCAATAAATTGTATTCAAACTCTATTAGAATCCAGCTGTAGTTGCTAACACAAAAACTATTTTTTACAACTTAGATACTTTTAAAGGCCAGGCTCATCAGAACTCAGAAGATATATAGATATTTTATTACAGCAGCAACTCATTACGTTGATAGGAGATTTAACATCCGACCAGTTAATTATTACGTTGATCAATCTTTGTCTATTCAGTCATTCTAGTGTTACTGCGTGTGAATAAAGCTTGAAACAGTTTGTTTTCCAAGATTACCCTTTGTATGGAATTACAAGAATGCTTTCCATAACTCTAGCGCTTCCCAAAGAATTGCAACGAAAACCTAAAGGAACTATACCAGATCTTTCGTTCTGTGCCTCCATATCAGTACTGACATTTATTAATATTAATTCAAGTAAGGTGTGAAACAAGACAAGGCGACGACACCAAAGAAGACCTTGGCTCCATAATTATAATTGCATATAACAATTGTCTCACGAACCATTTCATTGCTACGACTACGACTTTAGAATATATTAAATATGATAAGTATCGACACGTACACATAACTAGATTAAAATTTTGTAACAGTTTTAGGATACACACATTTAACTTGCAAGAAGCAATGTATATAGTGTATAAGCAGATCAAAACTGGTTATTTACACATGATAATGTTATAAAGAAATATGTATACAAACATACAAAAGCTAAAATATCGCTTAACAATCACCACAAGGCGATTGGTTCCTCAGTTAAGTAAGGGTTTACTGAAAGGAATATTCTCACGTAATATTTACAAGGTATTATCAAACAAATAATATATCTTTGAATAAAATTATTAATGACTACTTGATTAGGTGAGTTCGAAAAACATGTTTATCTATAGCTTTGTATCTTAATTTCAAACATTCATTTATTTACTTCCTTGTTCAATATAAAACCATATTATGACACAATATACTTAACAAGATCATTAATATAAAACGGTATTTATATTCCGTTATTATTTCTTTCATAATAACTGATTTTGTATTGATTGCTTTCGCGTGAGTTGTCTCATCTCCGCAGACATATGTTACTACCGCATTATACCCGCTTCAAATGTGGGAAAATGTATCTCTAGTGAGAAAAATATGTTTGAATTTATATTATAATATTTACTCATATCCTAAGGCGATTTGTGGGAATCGAACATCGCGTAATCGGCTTGAAAGGCTTTAAAAGCGCTGGGAGGCAACTCGGCGCCAATATGTTCGCCGCAAAATGCTATGTAATAGCGTTCGCTAGAAGGGTGACAATTGTTAAATTTGTACAGATATAAAATGTATTTACACATTTTTTATTGTGTGACACACATATAGTTGTATTCCAGAAACAAGATATCACTAGTGAGTCAGTCGATTGTAAGGAATTTATTTATAACCTAATTAAAAATGCTCTGAAAATCCCTGCACCTCCAGAACCTAGCTCACCTCCTCACCTGTAGTAACAGCTACTCACTAAGGTGCAATTGGGTTGGCTTCGGTGCTTTAGTGTGATTCGCGATACTTGCCTTACCATCGTCTCAGCTTTTCTGCTGTGATAACTTCGCCTATTATCCGCAGACTAGCGCTCACGGCAGTTGAAGAATATTCTGCCCTCACCGGGCGGCACTTGGGTAATTAAATAGATTTACAAAACAATGACAGTGGGTGGAGCAGAGAGATTTGATCACAAATAGTTTAGGGAAAGTTTGTGGTAAAGTTTTAGTGATGACGCTAATGCAGACTGGAGGGAGTAAGAAACTAATGACGCGCTGAAACCTGCTAAGTGTTTACTAAATTCTAAAGCAAGTATCACTACTATAACCTTAAAATTGTATAGTCATTATAAAGAAGACACAGCAATACGATTACAATTAATCCTATAAGGCTATAAGAGTCTTTTTAAACTCAGCCGCAGGAAACCCTAAAAACAACTGTAAGGAAGATACGAGTAAATTTTATAATGTGTAATTAACTTTCTAACTATTACATATTGGTGAATAAATAATTATCAACTCGATGTAAAATTCAACCTTAATGCGACGATGTTGGCGACATTACTAATCAATAACAGTTTGCATAAATAATCTTAAACTGTCAAGGTAGCTCATGATAGTTTTGTTAACTTAATAACATATATCTTCTTTATTACGTATGTGTACAGGACTATAAATGTAGAGTCCACATCAGGTGTTTTATAATAAGCATTATTAATGTTGAGCAGTACCGATGTTGTCAAGGTGACGCATGTAAAATTGATTGTTGCTATTTGTTTCATTAAGTCACACGACCAAAAATGTTTTAGGAAATTGTAAATCACTTATCAAACAATCGAAGCTTATTTCACGAACTGAATATAGTTTGTAGTCCATTTTGGCTGACTTTCTATCTTCTCTTCGCTGTATAAAAATCATAATCAACAACCCATAATGCCCCGCAGCTGGGCTCGGGTCTCCTCTCAGGAGGCCTGTCAAATTTGAGACGAAATCAGCTTTTAATACTGAGCTTTTTAAATGAAACTAAGCATTTTGATATGACACTGGTTCTATATACATTTTCATCGATTTCATAATTTAAATATAAATTATGTTAATAGCTCTAAAACTAGTCATGTAAATAACTTTAAAAATAAATAAAGTCACATTGTAGATTGATCACAGCGTTAATACTATCTCAACGAGTCGCACCTAGTTTTAATTATAAATACTTAAACAGCTCTCATATTACAACGTATATTTCTAAAGTATATACATATTAAAACGTATATTTCTAAAGAACACACAATTTTTTTAGATCATTTATTCATAAAATAATAATTATAAATATACATGTACGAATTCTTCGCTAAGCTACAGCGAGTTGTATTTTATTAATATTAATGACGTTTTAACAAAAATCTAGACCCAAACTGGCATAACAGTTCCATTCATGTCAGTACTACCCCTTGAGTCGAAAACAGTCTAGACTTAGCCACCTATCAATTAGAAACATATCAAAATCGATCAAATCTTTTCGGCCTACTACACAAGAAATGTAGTTTCATAGGCACACACAAATACTTGCAAAAAGGTCAGAAATAGTCATATTGACTAAGTCTCATGTGCAACAGGTTATAAATTTAAAATGTATTCAAACACTCCTTAAGTATTATTTATCATGAAGTCATTAGAGAAACATTAAGCAACAACTTTATTCCATATAGAGTTGAATGTAATCAAGTGTCTGAGAAAAACTAAGACATATATTATTGACCTACTTACTGTACACGCATACACATTATTTATACACTTTTAAGTATTTAGATTTTTAATTTAGATTTTAGTTTATGGAGATAAACTGTAGTCTAAAGTCACAGGTCATTCTTTTGTTTTCAGAAATGTTAGCTCTGCTGTGATGCTCTGAGAAAACTCGCCTGTGTTATTTATATAATGAATATCATGATTTAACCGTTTTTATATTACCGTTGCCTTTACGTATATCAGACTTTTTACTTATATCTTTATTTGTGTGTATTTACATACATATTTGTTTAGTGGTATCCATGTCAACCTCCATAGTGCGCATAATCATATCATTTACGAGCAACGTGTACGTATTTATTTTTTCAATTAAATATGAAAAACTTGAGATGAGACTCTTATTAATTAAAGTTTTACAAAAAACAGTTATTGCGCCTTTCATTTATATATCGACTAGGCTAAAGGAATAGCCCCATATTTGAAAATTATTTTTATTACATTCCTGTTGGAACTAAAATTTTAGTATCAAAATGTAATGTATGAAAATAGATTTTAAAAAATAATATATTTTTTACTAACGCGTTAATATGTTATACCGTTACGCGAGTCTAGTTTGATACAGTTAACCCGCAGCATAAAAGATTTAAATATACATTTAAACCTACTATGTATTCGTGTTTGTGTTGGAATGTATGAGAGTGGTATTTACGAGGTAACGAGCAAGCAAACTGTTTGCTCACGAACACCATACATTCATAAGTTAGACACGTTTGCACGCGAATTTATTATACGTAGTGTTACAACGAAAAAAATATGCCGTGGCCTTCTGATGTTTGCAAGTTTGTAACATTTGTTGTAAGGTTTTGCTCTAAACAAATATTTTATGTCAATATGGTTCCGTAAAATTACACTGTGTTATAATTTCTTTAATAACATAATGGAAATGGAAAGTGTTCTAATACCGCATTTAGAGCTAGGGGGATTTCATTATGCAGTAGGATCATCATCATCAGGTTGTTGCAGTCCACTGCTGGACATAGGCCCCTTCCAAAACAAACCACAGAGTTCTATCAAAAGTTTTCTGGATTTTTATGTGCTTCTAGGTGCGAAGATACTTGCGTGGTTTACATTAATTTGTAAACGTTACATTGTTTGGCCATTTCACACTCCAGAATAACGACTGGTTTTCCGTATAGGCATTCTCTCCGTAATTTATCCACATTTTCCGATTTGTACATAAACATCTTTGAGTTTCAGTTAATCAATTATCACTTTAACGTGTCTCAAATCTAAATAGGCAGTTGAGGAGAGAAATAAGTTTAGCCTGACTTCCCATTGAGGTAATTTTAGTGTTGATAAACTGACAATGACTATGCTGCTGCTATGAGGTCCCAAACCGTGATTGTAAATGGGATGGAAAATCGTCGTATGTAAATATAATTTATATAGTTTAATTATCTAAAGTATTGGTATAAATTTCAAGTTATAAGTACAGTAATTTTGTCATAAATTGCCGCAAAGCAAACGTAAAATTCTTGTTATTCAAGTTACCAACTTTTATATAATATTGCTGTAAAATATTGCTTCGTTGACCGAATGAAATAAAAGCAGAATTTAAATGCTTTCCAACTTAGTGAGGTTACTTAACCTGTAATATGCATACATTACACTAACAGTTTACTTAGATAATCGTTACAAAATACCTTAGCAATTCTTTACAAAATAATAGTTACTTATATTGAATGAATATTTAATAGGGTAGCTTAGGCTCATTACAAGGAGGTCAATCAGCCAAGTCGGGGAAATAGGGTGGACGACGCCTTAGTCAAATTAGTTACTTTTTGTCATCAGTTAAGACGATTAATTTGTATGAAATATGCACCAAATACAAACTTATGACGTCACTGCTTTAGACTACTCTATTAAGCAATAAATTTAAATGTTTGTTCAATTAAAATTTGAAATAGATATGAAAAATTGAAATTATTATATTTTCCGGAATATTTCTAATGTTCGTTTTAATAAAGGAGACATCGGTATTTATTAACGACACGGTAATCTACCCAATTGGATAGGGGCAGGGCAGGACCGGTTCTTGTGAAGAGCTTTAGTGTAGATTCATATCTAGGAGTGGACACTTTTCGCCTACGATGATGTATATTTAATATTATTTACTGAACGAAAAATGGTCTGAAAATTAATTAAATATTTGTTTTTACTAACGCCACGATTCCTACTTTGTTCTTTACTTGCTGTATGTATGTCAACCCAGGCCGTCCTCGTTTTCTCTTGCCTTCTATTTTTCATACCAGTATTACTTTGAAGAAATTATTGTGTCTTATCAAAGGGCCAACCATATTGCCTCTTTAGTCTTCAAAAGCATTCAACAACTGATTCTCTTTATTCACCATCAGTGGATGGAGTTCCTCATTGGTTCTTCTCTTTTTTTATGTGCGAAATATAATTTCACAATATAAAAACCCACGTATTATCGTATTTTCGTTATCAAAGATAAGTGAAAGTTTTGATAAGCATGACTTCTATACGTGTTCAATCTATAAGTTTTCTTACGTTTTAGCGGCAACAGTATAATATAATTAAAACATTGCAAAGATATAGACTGTACTTTCGAAATACCTACTCATACCATTTGGTATCCATAAAGGATATCAATTACTTAGTATTAAATTCTCTCTCTTTTTCTTGAGCGTGTAATGATGACAACAGTGATTGATGATAATGATGATGATGAATGGTGTGCTTACACTTGTGTTCATGAGTCTTGGTTTGGTTCTTGTTAGCGATTAGCCATTTATTATAAGTATTAAAAAAAAATCAATAGAATACCGAAGCCTAGAAGTATTTACAATAGACGAAATTAGAGCCTTTCATGGGGCTAAATATGTAGCGCTTAGTCTGTCACTTGTATTACATGCTTTCATACCGTAGTCTTAATTCTATATGTTTTACAGTCTTACAATTTTACATGGTAATTAAATGTAATTACCTCAAATATCCATCTACAGACAAGAACACATAGCATAACAAAATAAACTAGTAGAGTACTTTGGTCCTTAAGAAGTTTGCGTTTGCGCAATCACGATTTCTAGACAAATATCACTAGTTTAAATGTCAAATCAATTGCGACTAACAAATATTCCACATGACTTGAAGACCTTACACGTTTAGGAAACCTGTTTCTTGCATATATAGCAGTCAAATACCGAACCTCGCTTTTGCCCTTCTGTCATGTAAATCATTTATTTGAAACTTGCTTTTGACATGTGATAACGGGCGTGTGTCCGTTATCACGTTAAAATAATCTTCCTCAAGCTAAAATAAATGAAAATAACATCATACATAAAATCAGTATAGAGATTTAACCGCAAAAGCGCGACAAATAGAGTTTACTTTCGCATTTGTGTCCATTGCGTACTTTTCTTTTCTTTACTTTTCTTTTTTTTTATAAGACAACTCCCGCATTAGGGATATACATTCCTGTGTCACGGGGATCTTTACAAACATACATGAAACGGACACAAAGTACACCCAGACTTAGAACAACAATTTATGGATCACACAAAGTGCTGTCCCATGTAGGATTTGAACCCACAACACTTGGCGTAGTAGGAAGCGGTGTGGCGACCACTGAAACCTACTATAGTACTCATAACTATGTATCTCTCTTTATTATATTCCCGTTTTTCTTATACTTTAATTAGGCCAATGGCTAATTGTTTGTAGCGTCTTAAATAAAACTACAAAGTGCGAAACGTATAAAGACGTAAAAGTATTATGGTACGCCTAAAATTCAATGTACAGAAATCACACAGGAAAAGAGCAATTGTTATGCACACATAAAAATTCAGCTGTTTGTCTATTACTTTTAATTACCCCACATTCATCACAAATGCTTATATGTTGTTTCCAAACATGAAGAGTTAACGACCCGTAAGTTAAATTATAATTGCATTATAATATATAATTGAAAAGTTACATACATATATGTGTATTTATATATATTGTAAAAAATGCATTTTATGAAATCGTTACATTCATATCGTTCACGCTTTCAAAACGTAGCAGATTCTCATCAGTAAGTGGCACGAGAATGCGTATCTAACAAGTATTAGTTTTACGGTTTTCTATATGATATATGTACAAAAATATATACATATATAGTAGGTATAAAATAAAGTACTTGATTGACTTGCCGCTGTGGCCGTAATCTGCTAGGAGAACATAATCATCATTAACACGAAAAATGGTTACCGAGGTATGCGACATAACATAATGCGACAAAACTAGTTACTAAAATAATTAGCCCATTTACGGTTATATTTACTGTGAATTACTATTTCACATAGCGAACAATATTTATTTATATCTTTATTGTATACATGCAAAATTACAAAGTTAAAACAGAGGATGAGTCACAAATATGCAAATGATACAATAGGCGGTCTTATCGCTCACGGCGATCTCTTCCAGACAACCACAACACAGATTTTCGGTATCCAAAAAATTCGGGTAGCTCACATACGAGTACAAGTAACACACCTAATCCTCTACGTAAGTGGTTAAAAAGATAATTTAAACAATCATGCACCGAAATAGCACCCACTCACTTTCACATTACACACATACACACACCAACACACACACACCCTCTATATAAATATTCATATGCATACATATACACAATACATGTATATATAAACACATACATTTATAAATATATATATACATACATATATACATACACATACGTACAATACACATATATATACAACTAAATATATTCTACTAAAAAGAGGATAGAAAAAAATAGATAGATGTAGATAGAGATAAAATAACAAAAAAAAATCATAATAACAAATATTGGTCCTTCAGTAGCTTTTTAAAAGTAGGCAAAGTTTTTGCTTTTCGAATAGTCTCAGGCAAGTCGTTCCAAAGTCTTACCGCTTGCACAGTAAAAGACCTGCCCGCAAACTGAGTTGAATGTTTTGGCATCTTCAATATTAAATTCTCTGATGACCGGAGGTCTCTGCAATGTGTGTTTTTTAAGAACTGAAAACGTTCTTTGAGATGAAGAGGAGTATGAGGATGAAACAGAACACTGTATAAAAGGGAAAGAATATGTAGATTCCGGCGAAAGCGTATTGGTAGCCACCTGAGCTTAGAATGAAACTCGGAAATATGATCATATTTGCGTAGTACAAATATAAATCTAATGCAGAGATTTTGAAGTCGCTCAAGTTTATTCAGTTGGTCTTCGGTGAGATCCAGTCAATTTTAGTGTCAGTGGGAAGAAAGTTTCTTAGCCTTCGCATAGATCCTGCTGCTGCAAATAATTTACGGCTAACTTCCCCAATCTGAGGACCCCAAGATAACTATATATCCATATAGATCCCCAAGTTTTTAACATTATCACTATATGGAACAACCGAGCCGTTGCAACAAACATCTGGCAGCTACTTAAAGTTTATTGTACACAGTAACCTGGAGCTATCTACTATAATTACTTGTTTTCTATAGGCTTACACTTATTCCATATTCCATGCTCCAGTTGCATATCTGCTGTAAGTCTCTGTTAATGATATCCACTGCTTGCGTTAAACTGTCTGGATTGGTTCGTGTGTAAATTTGGAGATCATCTGCATAAAGATAGTAGGAAGAAAGTAATTGATTAGTGATTGAGTTTATAAAAATTGTAAAAAAAAGTAACGGTGATAGAACGCCGCCCTGAGGTACACCTGCAGATGTTGTACGCCAAGAGGAGTAAACATTATCGATACAAGCACGCTGCTGGCGACCGTACAGGTAACTACGAAACCAGTCAATTGCCGATGGAGATATGTTAAGTGAACACAAGATACCCAGTAAGACATCAAAGTCAACGGTGTTAAAGGCGTTGCTGAAGTCTAGCAAAGTGAAAACCGTTAGCTTACCTTCGCCCATGCCCGACCTAACATCATCCGTAATATGGACCAGAGCTGTGGTAGTGCTTTGGCCTGGACGAAAACCAGATTGGAAAGGATTAAGGAAACAATTTCTTGTAAGAAATGTGCTTGGCTTCGTATAAATGAGACGCTCGAGGACTTTGGAGAAAAATGGAAGGATGGATATGGGCCGATAATCAGAGATGGAGGATGGATTAGATTTCTTGGGAAGAGGAATAATTTGGGCCATTTTCCAATCAGATGGAAATGTGTTGATGGATATGGAATAATTAAAAATGTGGCAAATGAAAGGAAGGGTTTCATCCAGGACAGGAAGAACCATATTACGGCTGATCCCGTCGCTTCCTACGGCATTAGAATTTATTGATATAATGCTCCTCCTAATATCCTCCTCTATAACATACAAATACATAACTTAAAGCATTTATTAATCAAATTAACTAGTAAATGTGCGTTCAACTGAGCCGACGGCCGACACAATGACGTGCCCCACAACTACCGATTACGCGGTGCTTAGTGGTGATAAGTGACCACGGCTTTTCTTCCTCGTATGTGTGTGTGTGTGTGACTTGTACCGTTAATATACCGTTAATAAGTACGTAAGTATCTGTTAAAAATGTCGACAGCCAGTCCAAAATGTCACAATAAACATCTTTTTATTTTAACTCTCCGCCGCTATGTATGTCAGATATCACTGTAGTAATTCAGGTTAATATATAGCCTATTACAATCACAAATAATGAGGCTTTCTTTTGGTGAAAAAAATTCACAATCGGTTTAGCACAAATTCATAAGATATTACATTACATTATGTCTGTATTTAAAAGTGCACAAGTCTCAATAATCGTAAAATTTATTTGTTTCTTCAGGTTCACAATAAGCAGAGAAATTACAATCAGATATCGATATGCAGAAATTCGATAGTGCCTACTTTCCGATATCTCATGTACAATATGTTAGAAAGAACAAACATGAAATATTAAATTATATAACAAGCAAGTCATCCTCACAAAGAGACGTTTAAAACACATACATTTTGTTTCACCAAAGATTGAAATGTTACACAACGTTGATGGAATTAAATTTAAAATGTAGAGGCAAATGTAATGTTTTGTTATGTCATCCGAAGTTGAGAAGTGTTCTAGTCCGTTACCGATACCAAATATTCACTACTATTAGCTTCATACTGAGTGCCTATTGTACTCATTGTTTTAGATAATATAAGTGTATTACAATGTGTATGAATACATAAAGTCATTTGTGTACTCTAAAGTAATTATACGATCCCATTACATATATACATACATACATGTTTCTATATCCAGAGTTGTTCAAGTGTAAATGTTTTGGTTTGTTTATTATAAGATAGAAGACACATGAGTGAAAAACATTTTATATATTTTAGTTGTAACAATTGTAAAAGTCCGAATAAAGTTTGTTGTGAAATATGGGGTGTCCGCCCTCTCTGTTTTGCCTTTGTAAGCGGTAAGTTGGAAATTTTGCAGGTTTAGCTTACGTTTGTTAATTTCCATTTGTTTTTAAATAGAGCCTTTTACGAGAGAACAACGCGTTCGCAAACTTCAAAAAATTTTCAGTGGAGAAAGTGCACCTTTTTTTAGGGTTTATGCGAATAAAACAAGAAAAAGTCTTGAGCTCAAATTCGAGATCCAACGCGTTATTGGTAAGATACCTCCATACACACTCCACATCCATTAAAAATCATTGAAACCTTCATGAAAAGAGTAGTGACTCCTCATCAGAGCTTATTTATAAATATAGTATGTTAAGCGCTGCCCTTAAGTTTCATGTTAAATAAATATTTCGTACATCAGACACACAACGCCATCTAGCTTCAAACTAAGCGGAACTTGTACTATGACAGCTACATTGACTCTGTATGTACCTTATGTATGTATTCATCAGCACTGTGTATTTAGGTAACGAGATAAGTGTAGGTACATGTACTATTCAAGTTTTTAGCATCATCATAAACAATTTAAACAAAGCGCTCTGGCAGAATAGTGAAGTATATTGTATAAACAATGGCTGATCAATCCACTGCTTGATAGTAATGATTTTACGTACTTATTATATGTCGTCCATTTCCTCCAATTCTTCAGAGGCTCGCCCACTTGAGAACTGAGGACGATTACCTCTGGCCTGGGTCGTTGATCTTCACTCTCTACTAGGAAGGACGGATACGGCTCTTTAGTTACGGTACTGCACGTGACTTTGTTAAATTACTTTTGCTACTTTTTGCGTGTAAATTAATTTTAAAGATGTTGAACGTAGTAAACATTGCTAAGAAATCTCGAACTATAGCTATTAGAAAGTTTGTGGCTTCTAATGATGTAATTTTCAAGTTTAAAAAATAAACGACGCAAGCAAGGGACCACAGATTCTCGCTTGAATGACAGCGGATTTGCATGTCCAAGACTACAAAATACTGATGTTAACCGATGCCAAGAGTATTGTATTTTCCTGCCTCGAAGAAATTAGTTCACTAATGTTCGAAAAGGGTACTTTGGTGATATATGTTCACCAATTTCGTTTAATACAAAGGTTAATAAATACTCAACTAGATTAGTTTTGTCATAATTATGACGTGAGATTAGTATTATCGACAATCATCATCAACAACCAATAATGTCCCACTGCTGTACTCGGGTCTCCTCTCGGGAGATGGTTAAGGCTATACGTCCCCACCCTGGCCGAGTGCGGGTTGGGGACCGGCAAGACAACTCTGTGGCTACGTAATCTGTTTTTAAGCTGCCAAAAGGCCTCCAACTATTCTCTGATAATAACCGGGACTGACTGCTTAACATAACCTCCGACGCTCATGGTGTCATGCCACCAGCGGTCACCGGGTACTGACCGCGCCGTCGTTGCTTACCCTCGGTGATTGTTTCTAATCAACGAGTGCAACTGCGCTATGAGCTGGATAATAAAATTGACAAATTTATATCTAAATAATGAGGGCCTCACATGCAGAAGTCGGTGCCACCACGCGTCTCCATTCTACGGACGACTTACAGCTTACAATGTTTTATAGTCTGACTATATATCAATATATAATAGAAGTAATTATTAAGTAAAATAAATATATGCATTTGAAAGTGCCATTTGGTAGTAATTTAAATAAGTTAACATGGGATAGTATTTCAAAGATACATTTGTACACACTAGTAGTCGTTACAGTGGTTGACTGTCGAGGCATTTGTCTTTTTATCGATATATTAAGTTCTTTATCATTTTATTGAAATAACGGATGAAGACGTCACACCCAACAAACACTAAAACTAAATTATTTATTTTATTTACTGTATTAAATATTGTACTGTTCGGCGAAAGTTTATCAAGGTATAATTTAAAAGTTAATTTATAAAAGATTCTTGATTACTCTTAAACAATTATATTGAAAAATATGTTCTAATTTTATCATGGCAGTTTTCTGCATTGGAAAATTTTGAATCCATATTGTTCAAACTTTAAACTGTGAGTTTTATATTTGTGGTCAGTGTTGGTCCGCAGATACCATTTCGGTATAACTTTCTAACGAAACGTGTGTCATCAATTCCATTTAAGTCTTTGGTGAAAGCAATTACGTCACTGTATAAGTGTAAACAACGGTTGAATATGTTTTGATTCTTTTAACAGATATTCGAGGTCTGAGTAAGCTAAAGCTAGTTATGCGGTAACACTTAAATTTCATTCATAGCATTATTCTGAAAACATGGTTATTTGCTCATATCATTAGTGTATCGTAAAACAAGAAATAATGATTTATAGATACTGGAAAAGAAATGAATTTAGAGTTATCTTAGCCCAAATCAAGCTTGTTAGGTACTATGATTTTGCAATTTGTAATAATATGAACATGTTCCCACTAGTACTAGTTTTAGCTTAAACTAATAAGCTAACAACATGTTATAGCTAACAATCATATAAGTTATTCATTAGAATAATATCATTAAATGTGAAATAGTTGTCTCACGATTGCAAGGGCGGAGCTTACGATTGTTTGTTTTCTAGGAAAAAGACCCACGAGCCCGTAGGACAGGGATTTGTTGGTCAGCATTAAGTGGAGTAACGAGTATAGTAAGATATTCTTGTATTGGTGTAAGCTTTAACACACCTTATAATACAAAACGACGTTTTTCTTTTTTTTTCATTATTTAATTGTGACTATACCTAACAATTTGTACAAATAACCGTATTAATAACAAATATTATTTGTAGAATGGATGATAAAAATATTTAAGTACAAAAATAATATCAGCTAGCATTACTTCCAATATCATAATATAAATTTGCAAGCACTTTATATTTATGCATAATAAATACATACATAAATAATATCATGTCTATTTTCCAGCAGGTCCTAACGCACTTCTTTTGCTTCATACAAATTCATCAATCTCTGGATCCTATGTTAGTCGGTTATTTGAAATGATTTATGCACAATCTTTAACTACAAATTATGGCACTTATAACAAATCACGCGGTAGAGATTGAATTCATAATCTGCTCGTAAAATAAGGTACAAACACGTGTAACATGTAAGGTGTGATTGCATACGCAATAGTGGCTGCAACACATCCTTCACTTTCAACTTTCACTGGTGTCTTGACCTCAAGACCCATCTAGGTCTCAACAAATCAACATACAAACAATAGTCTTAGATTATCCTCAGTTATTAAATCATTCACATTGTTCTCTTTCTGTATTTGCAGTTGGCGTGAGAGCATTAATAGTTCAAACAAACACAAAACATTAATAGAACGCAGGTATATTATAAATTTGAATAACATTTCGTAGGATAAGGAGACAGATTATCTACTCGGGTAGGTTTTAGTTAGATTCATTCTATTACTAATCCTAATATTAAAACAACAAGAGTGAGTTTATATGTTAACTTCTTTATTTATTACGCTTTTATATCTATCATTCTCCTTCCTTGGTCTAACACTATGGAACAAGGCTAAACAAAAACAATGATTTCAGGAAATTTTCATAAACATTTCGATCTTTTTAAACTATTAAAAAAAATCACACTAGCAGTATATTTATTATATGACGCTGGGGACTTTACAAATATACTTGAAACAAAATTGGATCAAAGCTACATCGGTCAGGATATCAAACCTACAAAACTCAGCGCAGTAGAAAGCGGCCTACGCCAGCCGTGCAGTTTAACAGTTAAACACTGAAGCCAGACCTTCGTTCATCAGCTTAAGATGGAGAAAATACATACACACATTTTTTATGATTAAAAAACAATGTCGATAGCCCCTCGAACAATGATGAGATGTTTATCAAACATCTCAGTATTTAGTTACAAAAACAATGGATTTCTGAAATTGTATATAATTGAAATAACTTGAATGATATGCATCTACGTTTTTTACTGTGCAACTCATTGCGGTAACGGAGGATGTAAGTATCATTTAGACAGAGGTCTGTTATTATATCAATACCTAATTACACTGATAAATACGTAACTGAATAAAATAGACGCAAGACTTACATAATTTTGAATAGAAAATAAATGGAAATCTTGACTGCAACTGTTACAATTACGTGACCTTGACCTACTAGTTATTATGTTTACATTACGCATATTGTTTACAAAATGAAACTATTGTTATAAACCATAAGGTAGTTAGACTGTATCGTAAATAAATACCGACGTCTCCTTCACTAAAACGAATACTACAATACATCTCGGAAAATATAATTACAACAACTTTTCCTTTCTGTTACAATTTTTAATCAAATAAACATTGAAATATATTGCTTAATTGAGTAGTCTAAAACAGTGACGTCATAAGTTAGTGCTTAGTACATTTTTCATATAATCGTTTTGATAGATGATAAAAATTAACTGATTTGACATGTCATTGGAATATGAGGTAACGATAGTTCTGTTGAATGTTGCCACATGGTAATAAATCTTCTCACAGTTGCATACATGAACGTTTTGCATTTAAATAAGTAATACGCGTTACACATGACTTATATTATAACAACCTGAAATCTTGTTTTATTACAAAGACTAACGCGTTATTTATTTATTTACTAAGCCCAATTATTTTATGAATACAATTCTAGTATGGTAGAATACTATAAAGACAACACCTGAAAATCATAATATGTCGTTCGTTGCTTACGAGTTCGTACGTCGTGTTATATCCTTGTGTTTTTGATTTTCCGTGCTTTCCGACTGTTTTTGTTTATTGACTCTAAGATTCCTCCTCTCCCTGTGTGATTACTGCTTGCTAAAGGACTCTGATCACCTGCCTTAACGAAGACTACTTGCTGTGTTTTATGAACTATGATTCTTTCTGTTACCTACCTACTTTGGATTTTGTTGTCCATCGATTCGTTATTGGCATTGTTGGGACGATGAGGAATATATGTAATAAGAAAATATTGTTGTTTTATTTTATAAACATCCCTTTCTTCTATTAGAAAAAATGAGCAGATACTCTAACTGACTATAGAGTATCACCACTGTCTTTATGCCACGCATCTATAGTTTAGTGGTTTCTAGAGTCTGCTTTTCAACCGAGAGGCCGCACTTTCATTTTCCGCAGGGAACAACCATTTTGTGTGCCGTTTCTTATTTGGTTAAGTCCTTGCAGGCTCCTCATCTGATTATCTGATAAAAAGATGATCCCATGTTGCAAAGGGAATATATAAGGCATAAGTGGATGGTTCTAATAACTATCTATAGTGATTATCGTCAAAAAAAACTAATCAGAAGCTTAAAGGTGGTCTAGACATTCGAAGAGCAGGGTTTATTAGATCTGTTGACCTACAGCGCTGATGATTTAAGAAGAACGTCTTTGTCGATGGTCGAATTTATATCACCTACAGCTAATGCTGGCGTACCTATGTAGAAAATACCTAAGAAGGTACAATTATTTGAGAATCTAGCCATTACGAAGAATATGAACTATTTCAGAGGCCTGAAATAACAAGCGTCTAAGAAAAATATTTTTCTGTGAGTGCGTCAAAAGTCTAGGTATACCTACAAGGGTTTGTAATCAATCTAGTTATTTAAAATATACCAAGTTTCGGATTATATTTGACATGTATTTAACTAAGTTTTTGATTAGGTACTTACAAGTTGTCAAAACATAACATCTAAATGTTCAACCTGGAATAACTTCAATTCTCTACTTCTTTCGGTGGTGCTTCTTTAGGCAAAAGTGATCAGGAATATAAGTACTATATTATTACATATGTTTCATTAACAGATGCAAGAAATTTATGCCAAAAAAAAATTTGTTAGGGGATCTGCCATTATCCTTTAAATATTGTTATTAAATTGACTATGGGTTTACCGTCTATTAAGAACGTGCATAGGCCAAAACTACTATTTAACATTTGAGCAAGCACACTAGGCTGATATTCTTTATATATATATGAGGCTCCCAAAATAACATTATTCTGCCTGGTGGAAGGCCTGAGCAGAATCCAAGTGAAGAGGTTACTATACTCATTAGGAATAGAGAAAATACGACAATGCAACATGGTGACCCATACTATAGCGGCCTATTGGGATGCTTCTACTCCATTGGGCCGCGGTCTCGCACTCACTAACGAAACACGTTAGGACAAATGCTATTTTTCATTGATCTTCTCTGAGAGGGTAGTACGGTTCGATCGAGTTGAACCGTTTGTCCTGAAATCAGCGTAGCTCTACTACCTTAATAACTGTTCTTTTTACTCATGAACGTTCTGTATAGAAATTAAGTAGATTTTATTAACTCTCATAGTGAAAACATGCGTACAGTTAGACACAGACGTACTCGTAGACGTTTCTCTTCATATGAGTTTACTTTAATATTAATCTAATAATCTAGAAGGCTACTTTTATATATATATATATATATATTTTATAACCAAATAAATTACACGGATTGCACAATGTAACTGTACACTTCCTACCCATGCAGATGGTAGCTTTTAAAGCCGGTTGTCTTGTCTGTAGTGGAAATTACTTATTAATTAGGTTCAATTAGTGTTTCCATATGTTATTCATTCAATCATTGAATTTGACTGCACTGATGCAGTATTGGTTTAGGCGGCCGCCTCGCTGCTTCCTGCTCCGTTGGAACAACAATTTGTGGATCACAAAAATGTTGACTTCGATCAACAAATTGCTGGTCTGAATCTGGGTGTTTATTGGATCCATTCCATGTTTGTTTATTAAGGCCCACCGCGACACAAGATTCATTTGTAATGCGATAGTTCTTTTTATGAAAAAATGAAGAAGAATTGGAACACATTTTGTGTTTTTTGAGGTGCAAGAGTCTATTTCCACTCATTTACCATTAGGTTACTCGTATAATATAAGTGAAAGGGCTGAGAATTACGTCTAACAAATTATAATACTACTTACCTAAACAAAACATGCCTGTTTTTAAATTATATCTATAAAAGCTCAAATTAAATCTAACTGTTATAAATGGTATTACTCAAATTATGAGTCAATGACTGTACACACATAATTATAGCGATAAGTAGCAACACCCACTTATGCCGCTTAGCAAATTTTCGTACTTACTTTCGCCTTAATTTCACTTTTACTATTATTTACATTTTATTTAAACGTAATTGGCTGCGATAATAATTCTCTACATTACCGTCACGGTTAGTTTAATGCATACGTTTGCCCGTGCATTAGGTAATTGAATAACTGTGAAGTAAACCTTATGAGTTAAAATGCCGCTTACCATAATAAAGCAATTAACATTTTTACTAACGAAACAACAATAATTTTATTGATATAAAACAAAAACACAACGGGACTCTTGCGAGACTAAGAGAATTTGGGATAGTACAGTTAGTAGTTTAATACATTACATTTATGAATCAGCTTATAATGAAGCTACTCTTGAGATCATTAGGATCGAATCGAATAGAATAAAAGCATTACTTGTAAACTTCTTTCAGTTTCCACAAGTAACTAATAAGTGCTCTGGTCGACAGCTAGCTAAGTCCTGCGTATCTTATCAAAGTAAACAAATAGCAACATTTTATAAGACCGGTTACTCAACAATTTGGATGCGCTTGGTCTCTCGTTTTTTTTGCGTTTTGGAGCCAAAAGTGAAACTAAACAATCGAGAGTCGTCAGTTACGCATGCAACGAAACGTGTTTGTGTTTGACGGATTAGGTAACTTGTCCAAGAAAATAAATGTTTACTTACAAAAAAAATTTAATTTACTCATTTCAGAGCAAAATAAGAGTTGGGATGTTCCCACGGGACTTGTAAGTTTGTGTTACAAGAATACAGAATAAATCCGTTTCAACAAATAATGATGCTGCATAGAATAGAACATAAACTTCCTTTAGCATAGTGATTATGCAGTATCATTATTTGTTGGTTCTTTATTCCTTTAGCATCGAATGCATTTCTAAATTTGAAAAATTCAATTTGCAATTTCGGTTGTTATGATTTATATACTCGATTACTCGACAGCTCGACAGAACAACATTATGAAATTTTGATAATATGCCGTTGGGGTTTATTAGCATTACGTTGCTTACCCGCCATTTGCTTGTGTTTTAAAGTGTAGTGTAGTTGGATCAGATTTTAAAATACGATAAATTATGGGCATGCCTCAGGAGAATGCACTACATATATATTTACATATTAATTATGCTAAGGCCATCAAGTTTTCAGCAATTATCTTTTAATATCATTAAGTGATAATTCATTATCTGTCAGTTATGACAGCTGTCACACATTTCGTAAGTAGATCAACATTTTCGAAACATTTAGCCTTATTAACGCAACCTTATAAGTAAGGCGTACAGCCTTCCAAACTGAAACTTATGGAGGCATACAACAATCGATAGCAAAGTGTGTATTGCGAAACTCAGACTTTAGTGTGCATAGTATCAGTTACTAATGCGCAGGCGCAGCACAGTACACTAACTGAATATTAATTACTGTCAAGTGTCCTTATGTGCAGTTGATTAGACGTAAACGTAACATATTTTTTAAGTATTTACTTTCTTCGCTCACTATTTTTTGTTATGTCGTGTGGTGACGCATTAAAAAATAGCGTCATAAGAGCCGACTAAGGGAGCAATCTACTCATAATAACAACACTGCAAAGTGAAGAAAAACTTGATACGAATCTACCAACCCATCTGCTGGCCATCGTGGTAAATATAGTAAACCAAAGGCTTCTTTCTAAAGAGAAGCCTTTACCTAGCGGAGGACTTGACCAAAGATGCTGATGAATATCTTAATACATATGTGGAGGAATGAGTTCTTTATATTTCCATATTTTTATTCTCTATTTTTAATAACATTTGTAGCTGTAAGTATTCCGAGAATAAATAAATAAATATATATATGTAGGTAATTAGAAACCAAACAATACATTTACATTGTGGAGGAACGAGCCACATGGCCCTCCAACACAAAGGGAGGATCCTCCGCCCAGGCGAGGTGATCATGCCCGGCGGGCCACTGGGATGTTTTATATATAATAATCGACGCGAGAACTTCTATTGCGCGATTCAGGATGTAGTTTCTTCGTTTCCTTCGTTAATTCATCTTTCGTCATAGTTATGGTAGATGGCGCGGTGGTATATTTCTGTTGCGCTGTATGTAGAAGTCACACACATACATACATGTAATTAATATCCATAGATAATGTAAATCCATACTAAAGTAATATTATAAATTCGAAGGTTACCCTGTCTATTATATATTATATTATTTCAGGGCTAAACCACTGCACCGATTTCAATGAAATTTGGCATGGAGATTCTTTAGCTCTCGAGGACAAGCATATGTTACTTTTCACCACGACAACTGATATAATGCTAGTAGTTAATTAATAACGACCATTTATCAAGTTATTTGTAAAGATATTTGCTTATGGTTTCAACGTCAACCAAAACATTTTCTTTTCTTTAAACAACCGATGTGAGAACCGTCAAGGTCACACTTCTAAAGCTTCAGTTTATAACTTAAGCCATAACTCTGAAGTTAAGCAACGGTATTGTGATTATAGAAACGGGCCGCAACGCTTGGGTTGTGATTACGTGCGTGGACGGGTAACTGCTAATTGACTGCACTTTGCTATGATATGCATCCTATAACTAAGTTGAGGCAATGGCATAAGATGTTGCTACTGAATTAGACAATATGGCATTGTGTTTTTCCTCTTTGCAAGTGCAAGTGATAGACAGTCAAACTTTTAAGCGCTCCTGTGTTTTCTTGCAGCTTGTAGTTTCTATCCATTAATTTTTATTGAATAGTAATAAATAGCCAATGCGTTAGTCCACCTCTATCTCTATCTCTATACCGGATTTCATCTAAATTCGTTAAGCCGTTCTCAACAATAATTTTTTGTCCTCTGGATTTATATGTATAGCAAACGAGTATACGTATATCCCGAAGGTAAGCAAATACCGCCGCCCATGGACACCCACAACACCAGAGGCGGCGCAAATGCGCTGTCGGCCTTGAGGGATGGGGAGTGGAATGGGGGGAGGGGTTAGGATATGGCCTATGGATGACAAAAATTCAAATTATAATAATAATAGAGTTAAGTAAAACTTATTAATAAGACATTAAATCTGATAGCATTCATTACTAAAATTTCGTATTATATATGTTATCCCATGGAATTTAAAATTTGTCATATTTAGCTATATTGCATTTTATAACCAAATTCGTTAAACTCTTTTCATTGCTGTCTCTGCTGCTTTCTACCACATAGAGTTGTTTATTTTTTATTTGTAGGAAAACGCGGTCAAATATATATGCAAGTATTTTTTCCTTTTTCTTAGAATAGGTAAACATGTAGGGTATTATCAGGTAGGATAGCAATGGAATCAACATTCCGAATGATTTTGAACCTAATGAAACTGAAAGTTTTTTGATGCTACTGTTCTGATCTATAAGAGAATTGGGCGATAACCATATGGACTAATGTTGGTTACTGATATTTATTGCAGTTTATATCTTTATAATCATTTTTTTTTATAAATGCATACCTGAATCACGTGGTCAGAGCTCTATTCAATGAGTCACTATTATTAAACATTTGGTTATGTCTGTTATCAAAAATAATTTAGTCAACAGTTAAGAAGAAAAGTTGTTTTGATAAACATGACATACTACATCCAAAATAATGAACACAAAGGCAGGCATTGTTTTATTCGCATAATTGATTTTCAAGATAAGTCAACAATATATTTTTTTCTTTTTTTGTATACCTATCTATATAAGTGTTTAGTTTTATATTAATGCCTATAGTCACTAAATCTTAATCTAAACAAGTATCGAAAGGACACGAGCCTTGAAAGGGTTTATCTAAAGTAAATTAATGTGAGATTGGTACTTGCAATACATTTCAGATTGAACTTTAAACTTGCTTGTTTTATAAAAAAATAAAAACGTAAGTTAAGTGAGGTAATTATTTTAACGTATTTATATTTTTCAAAACTATGAGTCGAGTATGGTTTATCTTCAGCAGTTAATTCAAATAATAAGCTGAATAAATCCAAAGAGAATCAAGATGATTTTTATCCAGACAAGGCATCTGATAATGCATTTATTATTTACTGGCTTTTGTCCTCAGCTCGTAGCCGTGTCAAATTTAATTGATACAGGTGCAGTGGTTTAGCCAGGTGCAGTGGTTTAGCCGTGCAAGCGTAAGACGTACAGACGACGGACGTAGTTGTTTTCGAATTTATAATATTAGTATTGAAGATTAGATATGGATTTCTATATTTCTATATTCTTCATTTTTATTAACATTTGTAGCTGTAAGTTTTCCGAGAGTAAATAAATAAGTAATAAATAATTATATGTAGGTAATTGGAAGCCAAACTATCTTTAAAATGTGAATAACCAATACATTCACATGTTTTGATTTTTACTAACCTTTTTCTAACCAAACAAAAGTTACTATTTCTCAGTTCAAGAATGATAATGAAACACATTTAAAAAAAATGCTTTGATAGTTCTCATCCATGACAGATCTATGGTGGAGTTTATATCATGTACCTAAAATGACAGCAGTCTTGATGTCGTGTTTCGTTGGTGAGGCCCAATGATGCAGAAGCATCACAGCAGCAATGAGTATGATGATATTCCGAAAATAACTTCAACTTTTGATGAATGACTCTATGGTGTGACCACCATTTTGCCAATGTCATGTTTTTTGAAAGACAAACTGTCAAAGTTTTTTATTGTTTCCGACCATTAAATCACAAATTAACATTAAGACAGGACAAACGTCATCATTGCTTGATGATTCACTGAATCATTTGCACAAACTGTTTCAAAATATAATTTATTATAAATGAACGACGTTCTGTAAACGTTGATGGCCAATCCAAACACATTAATTAGCTGCTGATTTATTTATTGAGAATCCTTTTAAAGGTATAGACATAATTTGTGTATGTTCTGGTATTATTTTATTTGTATTTTAAACTTTTGGATAACAAGAGATATTCGTGGTCAGTTCTCCAGTAAGGTTTAATGTTTGTGTTATATGTATATTCACATATCAATAGTATAAGCCTTTAATGTTATTGTTTTAGTGCTAAGTAGCGAATGTTAGCACTAAAAACCAAAGTGAAATGGAAATGTTTCAATAACTATTACCTGTTAGAAACTTACAAAATTTTTTCCTGATGTATACGGTAGCTCTACGAAATTAATAACAATCACTCTTACAGTTATTGTAATAATAAGAATATAAATTCTTAATTATTATTAATTTTAATTCTGTTTACAGGGAGAGAAAGGTAATCAATTTTATATAGTATATACATAAAAAAGTCACTTACAACGAATTTCGTAACAATTTTACGTGAACTTAATTAATATTTAAATTATAAAACAAAACTCTCATCGCTAGAGATTAAAATATTTAAAAAACTTGTTTTCTGTTATGTACCGTAAGGGCTTAAATTTAAACATATATTAAGGAAATAAAATTATTTATTCTTACATTCACAGGACTACACACGGTTAAAATACAATATATAGAGCAATTAAAAATGCCCTGTGCAGTGCCAGAAAAGGTCTAAGGGTCCGCAGCGTTGGTATTCTGATAGGGATTGGGAATATTAAAAATGAATTTAATTTAACAATTGTGTTTTGATCAAGTCCTGTACCTATATTTAATGCCCAGTGTACCATATACATTTTAAATGCAATATTAGAAGAATTATTTCTCCTCAACTTATTTCGGAATCCCCGCGATCCACGTTTCCTAGAACACAAACTTTCTAATATTATTTCAATATGTGAGATTAGAGATCAAATGGGACGCATATCTCGCGACAGACTCACAGGATATGCTAATTTAAGCTCAGTGTTCATTAGAAGGACTTGCTCTCGGCTTCAGATGCGATTATATACTGGTATACATATAAAGATTTTATAAGATGGTATCACTTCGTCTATCAACTATATAACAGTGATGATATCTCTAATATTACAAATGATTTCAACAATAATTTATTATATAAATTTATGCAGTTATGGAATTTATTGATCGATTTATTTAATATATATAGAGACATGAAATCGAATTGCACTATAGTAAGACACAACTTGAAATATTGCCCAATAGAAATGTTGAACATGCTGTGTATGATTAAATACGTTGTAGATATTAATGCAGTTTACCAGAAGACATTATATAATAATATATTGATGTAAAATTTGTGGATATAGAAGTGCAAATAGTACGAGCGTGAGTTTAAATGGACAATGGCCATTCTTATCGCTGGAAACGATAACCCAGAACAAACAATCAACCACAGAATGGACTACTACGACTAATTGAGAGTACTTACCATAAAAGTTTATGGTTTAATATTTAAATTCAACACATTTGATGTAGAAATTTACGTAATGAATACAATCATCTCGCTCAAAATATTTTTATTTTAATTTACTACAAAACTGACACAATCCGAAAATTATGATAGTAGCGGTGGTATATCCAAATCTTCTAAATTTGAACAATATTGGGAAATTCAGGTCATATTTCTCAGGTATTTTATCAGATATTTTGAAAAGGCAAACCAGTTTCATTGCCACAATATGATACAGTTTGATAAAATCCAAACAACCCATGCCATTTACAATGAGCATAATCACTTCGTAAATGACGTGTATTGTTTTTAACTAATTATATTAAATCTCTGTTTTTGTGGACTGTGTCAAGTTAAAGTGACTAATCACTTAACTGTTAATATAAAAAGACTCGATGTTGGTTTTCGGTTTATTGGACAAACTAATTATTTGGTAATCCGAAAACCGATTTCGAGTCTTGACTTAATCCTTCTACAAAAGGTGAATAACATTACTACTAGTAAAACTTGTGCCACTTATTGTCATATTAATTGTTTGAATATATTACAACTGCGTCTGACCTTCTTTAAAATTTTTTTTACAGGAGTGCTAAAACAAAAACATGACTTAAGATTCGACCCTGATCTTGGTATATAAAACAATACACAATGATGCTCTCACGTTTTTGTTAGCCTCTGAGTCTCATACTTCGTTTATTATATCATGTCTTGTAATGATAAAGATCTTCATCAATCATTAGTTGACTTCACAGCTTTTTGTTGTTTAATTATGTCATTGGTGTTGCGTGAACGGAATGGTATGCCACCTTTTTGTTTCGAATTTTAGTAAGGTATGTAACTTTAAACTTGCTGAATTGAAGGTTAATTCTGGTGGGTTTTTGATTTCTCACGTAATTTAGTCTATTCGTAAAATCACGAAACAAATCCTTTTAAAATACATAAAACATCTTGTTCTCCTTCACTGAATTTGGCTAAATTAATTGATCATAAACAGAGTCATAAGTTGATATTACAGTAATAATAAATAAAATCAGATAATATCATAATATATTCATTATTATAATTTAATAATTATAATATGAAACTCTGATTTAATTTATAAAGTAAATTGTACGTGCGTTCTTAAAAATTATTAGACTAGATTTTAGTAGTTCCTAGATTTTACATCTTAATCACTCCAGTCCGTAGACGATTTAGTCTGAACAGTTTTATTGGAAGACTGGCGAGCTCATGCGGAACAGGACAGTCAAATAGAAAAGGACTTTCATCTAATAATAGGTTTCTATTACGAGTGAAACCGCTCACGGGCTGATCAAGTGTAATGGTCCGTGGCTTGTAAGGTTAGTATTTATCGTTTATTTTATACGAATAAACATTAAAGAGTGATCAAATAAATTTCTCTTGCCATTTATGTTACTTATTTCTGTGATTATTGCTCACATTATACGCTTACGTCGTGATCGATATTATGTGCAAATGTTGTAATAAAAAAATATTGATGGATTGGAAATTAGCATTTTTTGTGCGTATGTTCTTACGGTGCCCTTTGCAAAATATACAGATGTGAAAATTGAGAAATATATACATTTTAGGTAGGTATATTGTTTAAATCTGATTTGTGATCAGTAGTAGAAGTTCCTAACCGAAATCAGACACCAGTTGTTAATGTATTAAAATAATTAAGGTATTAAAAATTCTTCCTCGCATTTTTTTGGATAAAAATATAAATATATGCATATTTTTACGATGTTCGTAACTTATGTACGTTGTTGGTTCTTGAAATAGCTAAAATGTATGACAATACACGATAACTCAGATACCTAAGGTGAAAAAAGTGAAAAAGTCAAGAAGTTGCACAACTAAAACTACACACACTTTTAAAACATTTACGTGGAAGTAAAGTGAATAATAAACTAACATGTCATTGTTCGAGGCAAGCCCTAATAGTGCCATTACTGTCATTATATGTTAAAACAATGATGGAAGCTGTTCACCACATACTTCACTTAGTTTTCTTAAGAAAGCGTTAGGAGTTCGAAGGTGTGACCCTCTGTTCCCCTCTGTCTAAGTTCAAATTTGAGCCCATTTAGCTTTTTATTTAGGGTATGTGTGAAGATTTTCCCCGCAAAACTGATAGCCTATTTTGTATCGGTATATAAAATACACTACGGCTACTTCACTCAATTGGGTGGCCTGTATTGCTCGTAGCTAACACTAAACATTTAACAGAGCCATTTTCTCAACACTTACTTTTTAGTGTTCCGTACCAAAGGGTAAAACACAAAAATTTTAAATCGTAACTTTTACTACTTTATAAATTACTAGTAGACACCGCGAACTTCGTACCGCCATATTTATTTTAGTGTAATCTCGTAGTCTTTGGTGTAGATTTTTACCTACTTTCTTACGGTATCTCGTACAATCGAGCAGACGTATCGCCTGATAGTAAGTGATTACCGCCGCCCATGGACATCTGCAACACCAGATGCGTCATAAGTGCGTTTCCGGCCTTTGAGGGATGGGGAGGAGAATAGAGATGGGGAGGAGTTGGTTTACGGGCCTCCGGTATCCTCACTCACTCGGTGAAATACAATGCAAGCGCTGTTTCACACCGGTTTTCTGTGAGGCCGTGGTAACACTCCTACTTACTTGATATTTTGGACAATTCACACAATATCTCTATAAATTTTAGCCTATGTGTTATTCTGATGTACAAGCTATATTATTGTAAAATTTCATTAAAATCCATTCAGTGGTGTTTACTTGAAAGAGTAACAAACATCAATCCATACTTACAAACTTTCGCGTTTATAATATTGTAAGATTTTTCAAGAAAATGAAATCGTAATATTTGCAATTGAAATAATATGCTAACATGTTTTAATTAATATTTTAGTGGTTTATTCTGTATATTTTATTATAATAATTTGATATCCTCATCCTCCTAAGCATGACTTATACGAATTGCGCCAATACTTTTTTAAAGGCATATTTTAATATTAAATATCATCAAGACCTTGTTTGTAAGTTATTACTTACTTATTATTTTAATACATAACCTTCATATGTGACTGAGCAAAGAAATCTAGGAAGTATTCTTTTTTCTATTTTAAACTACTTTTATTTATATTATTTTACGAGATTTTTTTATTTATCAGAAGATCACTTAGAATTGTACCTACACGTATTTTGGAGGACAGTGTAATAATTTTGCATTATAAAACTCATCTAAAGTGGGGAGAATTGAAGAAAGTTTTTGTTGGGTAGCGGAAATTATTAGTGATAAAATTATTTAATAAAACTCACACTAATCTTCCACTACTAGCGGTATAACTCGTTCATTAGGATGTAGAAGGTATCGTAACCTGCTGAATAATTTGATTGCGAATAAGTCCCGCTATACAAAAAAAACCTGTGTAAAACAGCATTTGAATCGTTATATGAATTTATTAAACTATATTCGTTCGTCATGTTGCCCAATAAACACCTGCATATTATACGCATGATGAAAGTGTTGAAAATTATATTGTCTAATAAGCAAACCAACTGCGGCATGTATTGTTATAAATATTTACAAACATATATCCGTCGCAGTTGTTCTTAACTATAAATAAATTATTACATTCGGTGAAGTGACCTTATCACCGAACGTACCTACCATTCAAAATGAATTTGAATAAAGAACACTTATTTTTGGTTCTAGTCACAGATTACACTAAAAAAGCCAGTGCATTCCATAAATGAAAAGTCAAGATGTTGAATCCTTGTGTTGTGGAATGCTGATCTTTCAAATAAGTAAGCAGGTACACACTCTTTAGCTATTTGTTACTCGTAAAACATGTACCTATATTAATGAATAGGCACTTTCATAAGATGGATATTGCGTAACAACATTTAGTAATACCATTGTTTAATATAAATGATATTACTTCATCCAATCGTGTACTCTCGACAATGACACCGTTTCTGATATATGTATCTTGGTAGACTGAATTGCTATTAAACATGCTATATCGTCCCATCGTTTGCTTGCTATAATAATGTAGGTACGTGTAACTCGGTAGATAGACTCAAAGGTTTTAGCGTTATGATTATTTCTCTCCACAAAGAATTTAATAGTCACTACACGTTTTATTCTTTTAAGACTTCTGTATTGTGACGGAATGTGACGCTGTAATCAATTAGTCATAACCCAGATTTCGTAATTCAATAACTTACCGTCATATGGACAATCAGCAACGCATTGTACTTAACCATCCGTGACCACAACTGGTAATATCCACGAATGATCACACTACTCTCTTGTACCTACTTTTCTAAGTTTATAGATTAGAGGATTATATTTTAATAATATACAATGATAACTATATATATCTCACACAAGACAGTCTGATCCTAAACTAGGCAGAGCCCGTACCCTGATTGAAAGCATGAGCAGAATCCAAGAGTGGTGGTCACCATCCTCAATGCGAAAAAGAACAATGCAGCATGGTGACCCACACTATGGCGGCCTGGGGAGAAGGGGGATGGTGAGGGGGATAGGGGGCGTTGGATTGGGGTATGGGCCTCCGATATCCTCACTCACTCGATGAAACACAGCGTAAGCGCTGTTTCACACCGGTTTTCTGTGAGGCCGTGGTATCACTCCGGTCGAGCCGGCCCATTCATGCCGAAGCGTGGCTCTCCCACGGTGAAAATGTATGTATGGATGTGTTAATAACAGTAGTTCCCGGATGTTCGACATACAACCCCGCCGCAAATACCGGTAGGGTGAAGGCCCGGGGGTGTTTCTACATGTAAAAATAAACCAGACTACCAATAAACATACTTGTATATTTTCTAAATACAAACATCATCATCTTCCAAAAGTTTTCTGAAAACTACATTGGAGTTCGCTTTCAGTACTACGAAATGCTTGAACTTCGATTTCTACGTAGAGCGACTGTCATCAGTAAATCGAGTATCGAGTAAATAGGTACTAAGGCCAATGCACATACACACACGCACATGCACACAGAACAAAATATAACATCAGAAAATATTATAAATAACAAAAGAACAATATAATATATAAAACAACATAAGTAGATTGAACAAGACTACTAATAGGTGTTGTATGACCCACTTTATTAGTATTCTTAAACTATAAGAATGTGTTTTTTTTTATTAATTATCATGCCGGTCAGGAACCTTGTCGAGATTGGAATAGTGGCACGACACCCGAGGGTAAACTGTAATAGAGCTACAACTCCCTCGGTGAGCCAATCACGTTACGTTAGCGTATTCTCCTAGGACTATCACACAATAATACCAACTTAATTTAGATTATGTAGTAATATTTCAGTTATTGTTAGTTTTTAAATAATATGCGTGTGCTTTCTTGGATTTTCTTTTGTAAATCCAGTTTGTGTGATAAGAATATTGTTTGTACTTATTAAAAACTCAGTTACAGGAATGCAAAATTTATGAAACTCTAGACAGATAGAATGAATATCCAAAAAAAATAGAGAAACTATTGCAGTAACTCTTTACCTCTGCAATACAAATTCATAGTTAATGAATTAAAGATAATCGTCGTATATAATATTGTAATTTAAAAAAATTAGTCAAGTAAGTTAGAAGTAGGTAGTTATAGTAGGAGAGCCCTAGAAGGACTTTCGTGGTTTACTAACGCGCAGCAGATCAATATATAGGAGGATACATACCTCCACCAAATATGAGCCCCGTGTATATTGCCGCCCGTCAAGGATATAGGATCAGATTACTAAAAATAATTTGAGAATCAGAAATTCTCGAGCGCGTCAGATTAGGCCATCTTAATCTGACGCACTCGAGAATGTAATTAACTCACCCCATGGTGTGTTAATTACTTGCTAAAAAAAGTTTATTCCACTAATCTGACAATTTGATAATGGCGAAACAAAAGGGAGGGCTGCAATATATAATTCAAGAACAACGAAATATTATCTCACGATTTCCACAAGGCGACGTAACAAAAATTCGTCGATAAAGTTTAATGCGTGCAGCTATGTGATGACCATATTCAGACAGATAAGTCAGTACTTATTCATGTCTTAGAGAAACAAGTAAAAGATATAGAGCAACCGCGATCCCAATTTGATCTTATAATTGTAGATGGCTTCTTTTTATACAATACTTTTCAGGAAATGCCCTGTAGTTTTGGAGGCATGTCAAAGAACATATTACAAAGCCTTGTCAATAACGCTGCAAGTAGAGTGGCCATGGAATTTCATCGCTACTTCACACCCTCTATCAAAGATTATGAGCATTTTCTTCGAGGTAGTGTAGATGACAAGGAATTCCACATTTCCGATCCCCAACGATAAAAAGTTTATGTAAGCTATTGTCAAGTTTTTGATCGATCATCGGGATGACCAGGATCGAAATGGTAACGATTATAGGTAAGGTAAGGTAATTTTATGTAATTTGTCTTAATTTGTGTTATGAACATTCAGTTACTGATAAATTGAATATGGTTTGTCATGCCCTGATCACGAGTAAGCGGAGATGAATATAGCATTTCTTGCTTACCAATAAAATAGAGATTATTACTTTATGAAGATTATTACTTTATTTATTATTACTGACTATTATTGTCAGAACTTCTGATAGTTATATAGTGCTAGTTTTCCAAGAATAATTTCTAGATTTGGGATATTTTTTTAAGTGTCAATTTAAACGAACCCCTCCACATGATTGTCAGATTATGAGACAGCAAGTCTAGACATAAAGATGTATATTAATAAGGCGCGCTCGAGTTTTTCAAAATAGCGATTTTTTTTGCATATTGCGTCACATCCAAATTGTCAGAAAATTTACCGCGCTCGAGAATATTTTTTGTCATTTTCTGCCCTTACTTACGACCACCCCCATCATGTAAACGATCAGATTAACATACGTACATTATTGAAAATACGTAGGAAATGGATGCTATAAATATCTGACGCGCTTAAGTATGTCCATGCAATAGTTTTTTTTTACATTTTAGAACATTCAAATCCTTTCTCCCCGCCGATGAAAAGGTATACTATATTTTTTTTTATCATGTAAGCTTAGCAACCCAATAGCTCTCTATGACGCTCGAGTAAATCCCTATTTAGCATCGTGGGCACCTCGACTATTAGTAGATAATCGTATCTATATTTAGGATATTAGATGTAGGATACAGTATGGTAAGACATAGACATGGGTACGTATGTTCCTCAGCAATCTAGATACACTGTAAATTATCTACCTAGCCTTGTGTGAAACATTTAAGGCATACTTTGCAGAATATTTTTTTATATCCAATCCTTTGATTGTTACAGATCTTGACCTAAATAATGGTGGCTTGCTAAACTAGTAATGGATGCGCTTACGTGGTTGTCCCTCGGCCTGCAGTTGGCGGCGCTGTGTTCCATAGTTGGGGCACTGCTGCTGTATCTGCTACGTAAAGTTAGGGTTGCAGAAGTCCTGCCTGTGGACAGTGCCAAAACAGTACTCGTCACTTCTGTGGATACCGCGCTTGGATTACAAGTAAGTTCTTTTTTAATTAAATCAAAAACCTCAGCTCGATGAAAACAAACGGAAATATTCAATTGCCAAAATTTTATTATTATCAAAGATTATGAAATGGGGTTAAGGGGAATGGGAAACTAGAATGAGATATTTTTGCAAGAAGTTCCACTACCGTATAGAAAAGTAGCCTTCAACTTAAGCAATGTAAATAAAATAGTTCGTTTAGAATATAATATTATTAAAATTAGTACACAATTTCAAACCAAGCAACGATATCATATTGGATTGAATTGAAGGCATAAATTATATGATTGGATTAAATCTATACTTTGAAATCTAACAAATAGCTTGAACCTATATTTAACCGCTTATTGAATAGTTTGTTTTACAGTAGAAAGTAAAAACAAATGACATCATCATTATACAGATTGCAACGTACCTTAGCAGTCGTGGATGGAGAGTTATCGCCGGCTGCCGGTCCGGTGGCCTCGGCGCTAGACTTGCGGACTCCTGGCTACAAGCACATATCGCAAGCACCCCCGAAGATGAACCTCAGCCAAGACTTGTTACCCTTGAACTGGATGTGGCTAGAGAAGATTTATTAGAAGAAGCCGCTCGCACTACTGCACAGCATTTGCCAGCTGGAGAACATGGTAATACTGAAGAATATTATTTAGATGACGGGCCCAGATTTTATAGTAATAGGATAAATTTGTGAATGGAGTCCATTTTGTAAGTGACCACAAACAGACTACGTTCAGCTGTGTCCTTCTCGCTTTTGGTCACCTAAGAGTGATGAGTGCAAGAATGTGATATTGATATCTTCCTTAAAATCCGATTATTAACGTAAAAAATTAGCGTTCTCGAATTTCTGGCTAATTTTGTTATACTGTAATCATTTGAACCTAACATGCCATATTATGTTCATAAAACCGACCTGATTTTAAATATTTCGTATTATTTCCTGAATAAATAATACAAAAAGAAACGTGCACTGCCCGGGAATCGAACCCGGGTCGCAAGAATGGGAATCTTGCATGATACCACTACACCAGCAGTGCTTGAAATCATAAGTCGAAATAGTGGTATAGTATCAACTCATACATGTTTATTACAGCAATAAAAGTAAATCTCTGAAAGAAATTAACATAAAAGAACGCAGAGTATTTACATTTAATCCGAACATTTTAATAATCCACACAAGTTAAAATTAAACGTGTTTAACAGCGCCATCTAGTACGATAGGTAATATTTACTTACATTACCAACTCCGCTACGAACAAAAACTTGAAACACGAATGGTTGGCTGATAGGCGAGGTAAATACCCAAGACTTCACAGATGGCGTTGTTTACCTTCACATATTTATTCATTCAATTAAAATAAATGTTGAATAACTATGTACGCTAAATGTGATATCTTCGAGACGTTTTATTCGAAGAACATAATTAGGAAAAACTCTTTATTTGTACACCGAAATAGAGGTATAAAAGAAAGTACAGAAAATGACAAATGTATAATGTAGAAAGGGCGGTCTTATTGCCGAAAGCAATTAGGCTTTTTTAAATAATATTGTGAAATGTTTAAAATCTTTGCGATAAAAACTAGTGATAACTCGGCTTCGCACAGAAGCCTTTGAACTTCTCGGATTTCCTCTAGTTAATATACAGCTATTACATATATAAATCTTCCTCTTAAATTATTCAATATACTGTTCAAAACTGCATTAAAATCTATTCAGTAGTTTAAAAGATCTAAGCGAAGAGACAGCAGAACCGACTTCTTTTTTTATTTCTACAACGACACATCAAGCAAACAAATGTCCGTAAACATAAAGTAACAAACACAGCTGTAGATAAGAATATCAATATTCTATTATGTCTGACACCAATGTCCTCATCACAAATTAATATCACATACGGATGTAATGTATTTTTTGTTATAATATATATATATATATTTATTACCTCATGGTAATTACTACCTCAAAACAAAAATATACATACTTTTACGGAACAACTGTACTGATAGTGGCTGTGTCAATTAAGTTGATAATTTATTCTTTGAACGTTTGTAAATGTTTCAATCATGTTTCTAAGAAAGTAATAAGTGAAACTTGGAAATAAGTAAAAAACTGAACGTTTTATTTCACTGTGAGTGTTGATTTTCACTATACAATTTTTGTACTCAACTAATCCTTCTTCTTCTTCGTTGATCTAGTGGTTAGACTTCGACTCCTGGATTGGGCCGAAAAAGTTTTATTAAGTTTTGTAAATATAGAAATTTTTAATAACAGCCAGGAGTTTGGAAGTTAGGGTCTTAGCCGCCGTGCCTCGGAGAGCCCGTTGAGCCTCTTGCGCCTGATCTCTTCCCCGGTCGTCTCGGATAGCCGTTCCATCAAATTGTGAGAGTAAAGGAACAGAGAGAACACGTGTGTTTAAGCACACACTTGTGCACTATAATACATCCAGCATAGTTGGCTGGTCTCCGTTTAGACGGTTCGCCGTGGCCACAATTTGGCCTAGGGATACATCATTACCACAATCTTGTTTTTATTTTAAGGAATCTGGGCAGTAATTAATACAGCCGGCAGTAGTGGACGCGGTGGAGCATCATGTTGGGAGAGTACTTTACGTGGTAATGTGCTGGGAGCACTGAGGGTTGCGCGGACATTTTCACCAATGTTAGCTGCCGCTGCTGCCGATCATCCTAATGCTGGCAGGCTGTTTTATATAGGTAAGTCTACTTACGAGGTTCATTGAAAATTTTAGCTAAGAATTTAAAAGACGACGACCTTATGAGATATATGTCCTGTTATAATTATAGTCATCTTAGCGTGTCCTGTTATAATTATAGTTATCTTTACTTTTAAGCCTCTACCTCACCGCAGATAGGAGACATTGGCATACTATACCACGCTGGCCAGACTTTCCTCTATATGTCAATAAAAACTTTTTTTACACTTATTCCCATTCCTTTTCAGGTTTAACTTCAGATACAGCCTGCGAAAGCTTGTCGCGTCTTGAAGCGGGTGATTCTGGCGAGCTAAGCGCGGGTGTAGCGGCCGCGCGATGGGGTGTGTGGGGAGCTGCGCGAGCGCTTCGAACAGGACTTAGGTCGAAGAGACTACACGTGGTTTTGTTACATGCACCTGACCTGTCTGCCACTGAAATCTACTCGCCCCCCATGCTGCTGCAGCCACCCAGTCAACCCGCAAGGTTTGTTAATATGTACTGTGTAACATGACTGAAATCTAATATTTGTTAGAGCTTGACAATTTAAGAGGGCTATAACGACCCGATTTTAGACACTTTCTATTAAAGACATATGACTGTGATTTTCTGCACTCCAGTGGCTTAATCAATTTCACTTTTTTTTTTCACATCTTTAAATACGATTTTTTTATGAAGACACTAGCCAATCAGGAAATTGAGTATTTACGTATTTTTTATTTTTTTACGTACGTTTTAACTTACAGTCGTCCCGAAACCCCAAGTTCAGAAGTAAGCGCGGGAACAGCGAGCTGCGCTGTCACGATGCCAGGCGAAGCAGCCGAATATAGCGCCAAAGTCATCCCAACCTCAGCGCTTAAAATCTTGGAAGACGCTCTAACAACACCATCACCAAGAGACGCCTACTATTTAAAGGTCAAGCAGGACTCCTGGTTCACCAGAATGCCTTCATTGAGAGTTTCGCATTGAGCGAACCGATACGTTAACGTTACTTTTTACTGCCAATAATGATCGCATTATCACAAATAAAACAATTTGATAATGTCCTCAGAATCAATGTGAACTTATATTTAACTAATAAATACACCGTTATAACAGCTATTAGTTATTCTTACTTTAAAGATCACGTTTTCAGAGGAACTATAATTGTTACTCGTTTCATACGTACATCAAAAATTTCATTAATCAATTTATTACTCTCACGCTACCACTATCGGGGTTTAGGGTCTTGTCTCGTCAAAAATAACATGTCTAAAGATTTTATTGGTACTTTATATGCTTTAATCAAGTCAGTTTTTAATTTTATAATTTATTTTGTTTACATGTTGGGTAGAATTTGTATACTCATTTATTTGTACTTAAGTACTTATGTAATCGTATTTTTAAGTTTTATCGACCCGTTTGTCCCAGATTTATCGAAAGCAAGGGAGCGCAGACGGTGAGCGCTTTTTGGTGCTTCAAACGACATTTCCAATTTAAAATTTGGAAAAATTTTGCTTCATGAAGCAGTTTAACATTCTAATGTCATAATATCTTATTTTATGGAAATTTTATTACTAAATATTTCCAAATTCACTTGGTGCCAATTAAGAAAATTTTGTGTGTCAAATGAGTGCAGAAGCTCTATGACAAACATACTATTATTATATACCCAGTAATCTTTAGATTCTAATGGTTTCAAGAATGTTTTTAATTCTGTACTAATAAATATTGTACGACATCATAACATGCAGCGAATTATTTAAAATTGACGTAGCTATAACTTCGTATACTATGACGCACTGAAAACCAAATAATCTCTAATATTAATATCTAATAATACGTCTTTAGAAATTTTAAAGTATGTTATAAGCAGTCTGGTTATCATAGTACAGGCTCTGCTTGTACTATGGTACTCGTTTGAGATCAGACGGTCATGTGTGTGTCAAAATATTCGCAGACCACAAAATTCATTTCCATTGAATTATTATTTCATAAAACGTTTATCTACATTTTTCTAGAATAAAATTCATTTTGTTAAGTACACCGCTGCTGGAGTATTTCATAATCCATTCTTTCTATTTCTAAGTCATGTAATTTGAATTCCAAATAAGTAAATAACGCTATATATTACGTTACACAGAGTTTATAAGTAATGGAGTAAGTGTTTGTACGACTTGGTGAGTTGTTTGTATCTGTATCGTCATTTGCGTTAAGGCGATATGAATTATAATCATGTAAATAATGTTTGTGTTGGATATTAAACACTTTGTCTATATATACAAGCATTTGTTTTATTTAACATTCCGGTTCTTTAGTTTTTAAATTGTCAAAGCCAAACCATAAGGAATAATCTTCAGCGCAAGTAAGTAGTCCTCCTTTCGCAAGGTATCCATGACGATCGTGATCTCCGATGCACGACCAATATTGTTGGGAGTTTCTGCCACCTCTTTGCCAAAAAGCACCCGTGCTTACACCAAAGCTCGCTTTGTCCATTTTCCTTTCTACATAGCACACTTTTTGTTGCGGTAAATTTAAAGATATATTTTCCATGTAGCGTAAACTGCAAAAGAAAGTTTTTTTGATGATGAAAGGTTCTTTCTTAGTAAAATATTTTTATTCTTTTATTTATTATTTTTATCCTACCATGCTTTTAATGTATTGACTTACCATACACGTTTACTTCTACCATGGAATATAATATAATACGAAAGAAGAATAATTCTAAGTAAGATATAAATTGTACATATGGCTTTAATCCTCTCCTGAGAGGAGACACGAGCCCAGCAGTGGGACATTATGGGTTGTTGATTGAAAATATTAATGATTAAGTAGTTTATTTTGTTAACATTTAGGAAATCAAAGAAGAAAACAAGAAATCTCTCAGGAGAGGGGTAAAGCCTGTATGTAAAATTTATATCTTACTTAGAATTATTCTTCTTTCGTATTATATTAAATTCCATGGTAGAAGTAAACGTGTATGATAAGTCAATACATTAAAAGCATGGTAGGATAAAAATAATGAACTTAAAGTAAATGCATTTAAAAAAATAGATAATTTAAAAAGCATATTTCGATAACCTGTGATCACGTTGACAAGTAGGTTTCGGATACTCATAGTTACTGTTGTATACATCGAGAACAATTCTTTGCATCTTAGCAAATGTATGATAAAGATTTCGCGAATCATCCGCACCACGAGCCAAAATTACGCCTTGCAACGTTTTATTTCCCGTTGCAAAGTTGAGTAATTTTGTTTGGGTTCTGAAAAAGTTAAAAACCGTTTAAGGAAATTAAAGATGAAAATAAGAAAACCATAAAGAGGCCTTAATCCTTTAATAAGAGTTTTATTCCCTGTGAATTTTGTGTGTGCATTTTTGTGTATATGTATTTGTAAAACACACTCAAAATTCACAGGGAATAAGACTGAAAAAAATTAAAAATAATTTAACAAGTGTACTTACAGGCTTTTATGCATAAAAAATTTATTAACTTTAATTTATAATAACGACATACTCCCAAATATTATAAAAATAATAATAAATATAGAAACTTTAAGACTAGACTAAAAAAATAAGCCTACAAAAGTCGGTAACAGACAAACAAAAACCATACTGATGAAGTTAAATAGGTATATATAGGGCGTATTAAAAATTGGATCGCACAAATTGTTGTCACTCCTATTAATTTAACTCACAATACTTAACGCTATTAGTGTAGAAAATCATTCATTAGAATATAAGGAAATATAACAGTACTGGATTTAGAATATAAATTATTACCACTCCTATTTAACCCATTTGTATCGTATGAGGCGACTAAGAAAGCAAACTACATAAGACAGTAGCGCTGCAAAAAGAAGGAAAACTTGATACAAAGTTTACCGTCGACCCGGTCTAGTCGTCTAGCCAGTGTGGTAGTGTAAGGTAAGGTAGTTTCTAAGGATAGGTTATTTCCAGGGGATTATCAAAGGATGTTGATGTAAAATGTAAATAATAGAAAATGAAAAGTAGAAAGTATTTTTCTTACGGATTATTTCCTCTTTGATTTAGATTTCTTTCAATACGCGCCCACTCCAGTAAAGATGAACGGAGGTTTGTCGGTAAGTTAAATTCGGTTATTTTAAATTCCGTATGTTTAACAAGTGCT
This sequence comes from Hyphantria cunea, assembly GCA_003709505.1. Taxonomy (NCBI): domain Eukaryota; kingdom Metazoa; phylum Arthropoda; class Insecta; order Lepidoptera; family Erebidae; genus Hyphantria; species Hyphantria cunea. Next base: position 1,855,732 of record PKRV01002163.1, on the reverse strand, counting down.
GCTACCTTGTTCAAGGTCATCAAGTTCAACGTAAGGCACATTATTATATGCCCCTTGTCATATTCTTTCTCATTAACCAACGGGGTTTCTCTCACTTAAATCGCAAACACAAATTAGCTTCAAAACTTATAGTTACTAACATATAAAACGTATTATTCGTTAAATGGCTTCGGGTTCCACCATATATTAAATACACGCTAGTATCTCGAGCCATTTTTTGTAAATAAAAGAGCTAGGTCAGAAATCTGCAAATTGTGTGTAGAGCCACGCCCATTGCAGGGTATCGTAGTGAGTGCATTTTGTTATTTCGTAAAATAAAAAAAAAGGTTTTAGGGTGTGCGTTATCTCAGCAAAATTAAAAAAATAATGTAGTGATTTAGAGACGTGAGAGTATAACAGAAAATTAGTGCATCGTAACGAGGAATTAGTTACAAATCGTGCATTAAAATATAAAAGATGTAAAATTTGTGCATGTGTGTTAAATGCTTTTTGCTCAAATACAAATTTTCCTGCAATAATGTTAATCGTTACCCTGGTAAAATTTATTTTCATGCAATCGTTTTAGACCGAAACCAAATACATACAGCAATCAATGGATTTATGAATGTGGACGAAGCAAAAGAGATGTATTTGGATCGTAAGTAGAGATCAATTGTCTGTGCCTATCCTCTGGGAAAAAAGTCGTAGATTTATGAATGGATACAGACTCGTTAGGTTTGGAAATCCAGGTAAAGTGTGACTGATCCATACGCCACCAAGACTGTTTCCAAATTAGATTCCTGAAGAAGTGGAAGGTGGAAGATCGTTAAACTGTCCTCCGTACGTCATCACAGCCATAGAAGAAATGTCAACATGTGATTCCTGAAGAGAAAATATATATTTTCGGTGTTTTGTACTCAAAACGTCTAATATCCTAATGATGAATGGAAACCTGTTTCCAAAACAGAATTTCAAGTTGTCATAAAAGAAAAATAATTCTATTTCAGAAACAGGTTCTAATATAACCGAAGGGAAATTTCAGACAAAAATCACACTCATCGACCAGTTTTAGGGGACAAATCCAAATGCAATATTTGTATTACTACTTTACTTTTTATAAAAAGGCTGTCTGGAAAAATGGTAATATAAATTTATTTTTGTTACTCTATTCCAGAGTATTTTTAGATTCACAACTATTGAATACATTTAACATATAGTTTTCCTTCCTTTGTTTTGTAAATTGTATTAATAGCACAGTAATTACAAACATTTATATAAAGCACAGAAATACTTGGAACATTTATTTGTAGATAAGAAAAATCCGTTGTGGGATTCAAAACCCATTATAATACTCGTCTAGTATCATTAAGACCTTCTTTTTAAGTCAAATTTATATTTTTATTCGTGTGGTGGCAGATTAGGAATATGAGTATACGTGTGTCTTCTCACAGAGCAGACTAAGGGAGATAACTAAGAGAAGGAAAGGTGGATATATACTCTATAAAGGCCAGTTTTTCCATCGTGGTATAGTTACCACGGTGGCTGAATTAGTCGTTATAGTTTGTTTCAACTTATCCTTCTCTGCTTCTCTTATCCTGCTGCCTACTAAGGCAGGAGTGGTCTGTTAAACCCTGTTGATGATGATGATGAAGTCAAATTTAATATCGTACCTTATACAGCGGTGCTAAAGTATGTCGTATCAAAGAATTGCGGTTAAAACAAGTCTGTGAAGGCCTAAAGCGTCCTTTTTTTCCTGATGTCATGCATGCAAATTCCGTTCTTAGACAGCTGTCTTTGGGCAGCTTATAGATGTACCACCTATATATTATACAGGTTTATAAAATAATTTGTGCTTAAAGTTAGTAGTGTAATAAAGTACTGCAAGAAAAACCTATGACGCGACTAAGTGATAATTTGTGATAAAATTTATATAGCCTTTGTCACCCGGGCGACTATTATGGATCTATTGATACCTCCTTTATTAAAATTAGTTCATTAGTAGAACACGGTAGAACATAGTATATAAACATACATAGGTACATATTCCGTTACGCCTTGTAACGTAGTTTCTAGAAACGATTTTTTCTGTTCATATTATATTATCGCAACGCAAAAAGTTAATCATTGTAGCGCTATGCTGCGCATAAAATTGAATAATAGGTACTTGCTTTAATCAAAAACATTTAAAATCTTAAGTGTTAAACTCTGAAAGAATATCCGAAGTAACTACTTTGGTTTTATTTTTATAAAAATATACACATAAATTTGGTTATTGGCGTCTTTGTTTGTCATTAAACATATTCGTATTAAAACATTAATTATCCATTAAAATCAAAATACATCCAGTCAGAGTGAAAGATATGCCAGGCCTGGACGATTCGGGACTATTTTCTACAATATAGTTTCGATGTTTCACACCTGACAGGTTCCATTACCAATTTTCATTTTTAATATTATTATTATATGTATATTACGTTATATATAAATACCTTTTAGGTATAAAGTTACAATTTTTTTTTACGTGTGGAAACCCTCTCGGGCCTTCACCCCACTGGGGTTCTCGGCGGGGCGATCTGTCGGAATCGAACCGACTAAAACCACACGGTGTGCCACTCTGCGCCTGAGACGGGAGAGATCCGGGAACCGCTTTTTTACGCCATCCGGACACCTGATGAGCCGGCCATGACCGACGATCGACCGGAGTGATACCGGCACCTCACATAAAACCAGTGTCAGCGCTTGCGCTGTCTTTCACCGGGTGAGTGAGGATAGCGGGGCCCATACCCTAATCTCAATCCCGCCCCATCCCAATCCCCTAAAGACCGATATCGCATTTGTGACGCCTCTGGTGTTACGAGTGTCCATGGGCGGCGGTAATCGCTTACCATCAAGCGATATGTCCTGATCATTTGCCTCCTATTCCATAAAAAAGAGGTGTCTTTACCGCATGTTTTCCCATACACTAGGCTCATTACCTTTTCCCTTTTGTTATTGGTGTCCAAAACTGTAAGCTCTTGTCAACCGTCTCTCTATCAATTTTCAAAATTTAAATCGATAGATACATTTTCATTGTTTTCTTTTACAATCAACTTGTATCAATTTCTTTTTCTTTCTCAAATAGGTCATAGCACTTACGTTATTTACAAAAAATAATAATTACCAATCAACTGGAATGCCATCGTTATCTCTGCAATCTAAAGTCTTATCATTTATTTTATTTTGTAAAAAAAATCCGTAACTATAACTGTGGCACTGTAAAAACACTAAAATATATAAGAAACAAACATGTATCATATTTCACTGTAAACTTGGACGAAACCTTTATCGAAATACTAAAACAAATTGTGAATGTTGCTTTGATTTGTTTAGTGTGTTATAATATTTTATGATTACGATATTTTACGTAAAATTTTAAAGTTAACAATATTGTTATAAAAATTTTAACAGTATCAAATAGTACAATGTCGTCAATGTTTAAAATTTATAGGACTTATGATTGCTTTGCTGTGGGGTAGGTATGTAAAAAATTGATAAGACTCACACAAATCTCCCATCGGTTTAAGCAGAGGATCCGAATGGACGTTATGTTTATAAAAACTTCCAAATGAATCCCCTGGGGGATCAAAATCGAAATGCAAGCTAAAAAGACTCCCTAGGGAAACAGTGTGCACGAAAAATACAAATGAATCCCCCAGGGTTCTAAGCAGGGGATCCTAGTAGACGGAGCCGTTAAAAACTGCTTATTTTGAGTCGCAATCGGTCTTCCCAAGGTTCCTTAAAAAGAATAGCTTAAAGGACAGAACAGTAAATTCGTACATACTGTACTCATAATTTTAAAACGAGATGAATAAATGATCTTTTTTTCTAATCTTAAAATGATGAAAATAAAAATGCTTGCTTTTTAAAAGACGGCGTTTTATTATTAAAACAATCAACACATTTATTATTTCTTACACCGCTTAAAGAATCTTTTAAATAAAGTTACCTATAATAGGTAAACCAAGTAAGGCATTGGAAATATGGGTAATATAAATAAACAGACTTCAGGACACATCTTAACATCAAAAACACAGATGGCTAAAATAAAATACTAATATTATTAAAAGTAAGTATCAAATTGTGGGTTACACGTCCCTTAAACATCATCATCATCAGCCTATCGCAGTCCACTGCTGGACATAGGCCTCTCCAATTTCACGCCACTTAGTTCGATCTATGGCTTCTCGCATCCAGCTCCTGCCAGTCATCCTGTCCCTTAAACACAAAGGGAGGATCCTCCGACCAGGAGAGGTGATCATGCCTGGCGGGCCACTGTCCCTCAGTTGATGTTGGGATATTTGTATATGTGTTAATAGGCGCGTGGACTTCTATTGCGCGATTCAGATTCAGGATTGGTAGTTTTTTCGTTTCCTACGTTACTTCATAGTTCGACGTATTATCGCTAGATGGCGCTGTAGTCTGTTTTTCTTGTTGCGCTTTATGTAGAAGTCGCCACAAAACAACTATCAAAGTACCGACAAATAGTCCTGTGGTTGAACGTCTATATATTTACAAATACACATAATACTGTATTATGTATATTTGAGTCTGAGTAGTTTGCTCCTTTATACGTGGGACTGATATTCTAGGTCCCAAAATATACGTAGATATTTCATACATCTTTGTCTCAAAGGATACTTGAAGGAGTATCTAAAAATGTATTTGAATAATAATAAATAGGGTCATTTATCAAGCTTTTCAACATATGAAACTAATCTAATATTTATAATTTACTGAGATACTTCTAAGATCACTTGTAATCAAGGTTATATTTTTTTTAACTTATTTTCATATTATTCATTTATAAATAATTAATAATATTGTAAGAGGACTAATTCCTAAGGCAATATTGCAAGTTTGTATTTGTAATAGAGTGAGGTCAAAATACTATCTATGGAATGACAAAAGAATAGATAATTAACAAACAAGAAAGTACTAGAGAGAACTGGTAACAATATAGAGAGAGCCCATTCCCTATGTATTTCTTTAGTTTATCTTTAATTTTCTTATGCCTGTTCTGTTTACTTATATCAACGGCAGAAAGCGGAAATGTCGTATCTCAAAAGTTTGTAACAGCAAATTTTGGGTATAGTTTAATCAGCAAAAAAAGCTCCTCGAATGATCTATGTCACATTATCTGAGGTTTGGATAGAGAAAAATGTGTTTCAAATATCAACTTTCAGTTTATTAGTCTACGAGTTAATATTTTTTGGCTCTTGTGTAATGTTAGATATTTCAAGATACGACATTTTCGCTTTCTGCCGCCACACTCACTATCTGAACATACATTCTTATAACTATACTATGATCACAGATCATAAACATTCATACTTTTGTACTAGAACTATACTGTCTTAATATATTAGAACATTACAGGAACATAACATTTATCCAGTTGCATTTATACAAAATGATGCCTTACCATAATATTATTTGAAAATTAAAATTGCCAGAGGTTGGTAACACCAAAACGAATATAAAGTTACAATGTTGCATATATAGGCAAGTATAAACGGCTGGTATTCAAACACAGACTATGTTAGCTTATTTTTAATATTATACTAAGGCCCTGTTATACTACATGTCGATAAAAGTTCCTGACAGACTACTCTGAATTTACCTACCTAACTACAGATTTCGGTTTTACAAGTTTGTACACATACATAAGTCAGATAAACATCTAAAAATCCGCAACTTTAACTATATGAAACTATAGCAGGATCTGGTAAAATTGGGCGTAATAATTTGACCCTAGCTTGAAATAGCAATTCTATAATAAACAATAATTTCTATCTTACACTACTATTAAATATAAACACAAGTATTTAAGTGGTTAAGTACTTAAATAACTTAAATTCGTTTTGGAAACCCGCGATTAGAGTTTGCGGTTCATAAAATAAATCTTTGCTTTTCGTGTGAGAACTTAGTTTAAATTCTTTCATCCTATTTTGGCTTAGTTTCACTTTGTTTTTGGACATAAAATCCTTAATCACTATCTAAAAAAACAGGTTTCTATGGATATTTGGTGGGATATATACAATCCTGTAGGTATACATGTAAATATATGCCAATCCAGTGGCTTTTCTCGATAGAGGTTTTTTTTTAAAATAAATAGCTAATTAGCCTAATAATATCCTTAATTACACGTCTGTACGGATTCAATGAGATGTGCAAAGTTACCCCAGAGTATTGGGCCCGAAGTGCACACTGTGCCACCGCCGCGTGACTCTTGCGGTAACTGAAAAGAATAAAAAAAAAATGGATGTAATAAGTTATCTATTGCTTTCAGCACCTTCTTTCTTTTTTTATTTAATGATCTTAATTTATTAGGTTTCATATGGATTTTGACATATTTTGTTTTGCACCAGCTTTAAAGTTTAGTCAAAATTAAAGTGAGTTCTTTCTCATTGCATCGTTATTACCTCAGAGTTATGTGTTCTAAGAAATTTATAACACAATCATCAACAGCTTTTTGTAATTTGTAGCTTTACAAAGGCATAAGTATAAGTAATATTAAGGTAATAGGCAGAGACATAGGCATAAGTCATAAAAGAGCTTTTGTCATACTATACCTACTACATTGGCCAAGCGGGTTAATGTATGACTGCCAAGCTTAGTTTCTAGTTCGATCTATTTATCGTACTGCTTATTATCGCAGAATTTATCAAAATCGTCATATTTGACTGTCTTAATATATTAGTATCGATGTGTCTGTCGTAATATTTTGTTGTCAAATAGTTTATATGTTAATGTTATATTTTTCTTCTATTTGCAGTACTGTTGTCTCACAGAGTTTGCACCCTTGGCCGGCTCATTACCACCCAGAGGATGAATAGGTGTGGTGACACTTTATATTCCGAATCTGTACCACATGGAATATCATCAACAACCCATAATGTCCCACTGCTGGGCTAGGGTCTACTCTCAACAGAGGGTTAAGGCACACACGGAATAACATCACACCTAACAATTATGAGATCTCTAGTATAACATGTTCATCAAATATTTTAATATCTATCTTATAAGAAAAGAGTCTTACCGCTCTGTTAATATCGCCGACACAAACCCAGTAGTCGGCCACCTTCGTATCTTGGCTGTTGTGCATCTTGTGAGCTACAGCGACCGCCCACTTGGAGTGATCGTTGTGGGACGTGAAGGACATCTTTGCGATTGGAAACTTTAATCGCTCAATGTTACGTACTCTGGAATTATTTTAAATTTTTTATTCAACACCCGAAAGATCCACAGCTACGAGGAGCAAGGATTAACACCTCACCTCTAGTCACGCTGTTCCGATACATTTGAATCTATTGCAAGGGATTTCATTTTACTATTTTTTTATGGCAAACGAGCAGATGTATTACCTGATGGTAAACGATTACCGCCGCCCATGGACACCCGCAACCGTCACAAGTGCGTTGCCGGCCTTTTGGAGATATGAAGGGGATGGGGGACGCGCGCAAGCGTTGTTTCACACCAATTTTCTGTGAGGCCGTGGTAACACTCTGGTTGAGCCGGCCCATTTGTGCCGATGGGTGGCTCTCCCACCCCCGACATATCTCGATCGCCATTGGCATTGGAGTAAATAGATCAATGGCCATGTGGGCCATAGGTAAATACCCCAGTGTGCAGATAACAAGAGAAACATTTGCAGAATAAGAACTGAACTAGATCTTAGAAGAAAAGCATTTCTTAGATAGATTTAAACGATGTCGCAAAACAATTAACATTTAGATCAATATTAACAATTGAACGCGTGCGAACGATGAGACAAATCGATAATATACTCTTTATGCGAAACCTTTTATAAGTTTTGCATCATTCTAAATTTCTTGTGTTAAAAATTTAGAATGATGCAACGTTTTGGTATAATAAACTGAAATACGTACTGGAAGTTCCTACTGCACTCCGAATCCAAGGTACCTGGCCCGTTGGTCCACGACTCCACTAAAAGATCTGATTGCAACACTTCTGCGACCAAACCGCTATACAGGTCATCATTGAACATCGCACTTTTTGCAAAGGACAGGAATTTACGGCCTACTAAAGTTTCGAAACTTTCTATGTGATACCTGAAATTTACAAAAGGAAATAGTAACAGGCTACTTTTTTTACTTTCTACGTTATTAATATAAATAACATAGATACAAGGTGTTTCAGAAAGGTATAGTTGATCTTATTAAGACCAGTGAAGATAGGTCGACAGATCTTAACGGGGCTAGATTTTTTTTCAGGGCTAAGTTAGAATTTTCGCTCTCGTCTACCTTCTAACCTAGAATAGGTCCAAGACGGATTGCCCAACGACCTATCTCGGCAAGTTATAACATGTTACTTATATTATTCTACAACGATCACTAACGTAAAAATGAAAATTGATAGTTCGGCCAAATTTATTTCTGTCAATTGTTTATTCGATCAACAATAAAAAAATGAACAATAGTTTTTTTGGTCATGTGTAAAAGGATCAAATGAATTTCAGCCTTCAGTGCTAAACTGTTTAAATTTACGTTACGATTAGATTAAAATAAAACGGAGTTCTCTTACAGACCCTGTTTTCCTACGCCCTCTTTTATATGCGAGGTAACCTCTACGGGTCAGACATCACATTACCATAGATAATGGTGGTACACCAGTCGTGTTCAGCCACAAATGGGTAAATTTAAAGGTAAATAAAAAAAATGAGCCGAGCAGTCTGTTACGCCATTTACAAAACATGGGCAAACAGAACGTTTAGCATCAATAAATGACTGCCTTGATGGTGCAGTGGTATCGTATGTGACTGCTGCGCATGAGGTCTCGGGTTCGATTCCTGAGTCGGACCGAATGTTTCTATGATCTGCAAATATTTGTTTCGGAGTTTGGGTGTTTACTATTTATAATATGTATGTATTTACAAAAAAAAGTATAGCATATGTGTTAATATCAGTTGTCTAGTAGCCATAGTACAAGCTCTGCTTAGTTTGGGACTAGATGGCGTTGTGTGTTAAAAAGTCCCAAAAAAAATACTTTATTTAAAAAGAAAGTAACATTAAAAGGTATTCGGATTTCCTTTTAGCATGTAAAATCTTCTACTTGGTTAAATTTCTTCAAGTTGCCGGAAAAAAGGTATCTTGTACATGAATGATTTGATAAAATATTGCAACAACAGAACTGTGTTATGTTTTAAAGAGAGTATTTTGTAAACAAAACGAATTCGAATTTCAAACATAACGTTGGAGCATGACTATGACAGCAATTTATCGGCCTGTTTATCATCCATAGAGATTTAAGAATTATAATGAGTCACAAAGGAGATCAAAATTTTTGTTTATATTTTACAACAACATAACATTGGCATAAGTATCTGCCATCTAACAGCTTATACACAATCCTTTTACTTTACTAAAAAGATTGCATAAAGTTTGAAGTTTAAAATGTTTAATGTATTACGTCCCATCTGATTCTGATCTGAGCTGATAATAACTGAAAATAAGAACGGCGTTAGTTTCTAAACGGATAATTTAATTCTGTTTAAAATAAAATGCTATAAACAAATATGAAAAGTTTTTAAAGTTAGTGTCCCATTTCATGAGAATCCTATAAAAAAACAGTAGTAAATCATAAAATTCTGTTATTTCATTTTAAATATAGGAAGGCATGTCAAAACTTTTTGAATTCTTAGCAATAATAAGATATGTATTTTTTTAATGGTATAAGTATAATAAAAAGGTTAGAAGTTTAAAACTTTTATAAAAATTAATTGCCTATCTAGTGACTGATGGACATCGCTAACACTGTAACAATGTAGGAAAACGTTCTATTCTTTACCAGTATATTGATAAAGACAATGCTGTGTTTTCCTCGAACACCGTACACAACGGAGACATGAAAACATTCAGTAATTTATCAACTACAGCTAGCTAGACCACAAGGTACTCTTTTGTATGTACTATACTGGTCGACCAATCGCATAATGATACACCAGTAAGTCAACTCTTGTAAACAAACTTCGATCTCAATTAGGTCAACTCGACTTATCGGAAAAATGCTTGGATGCACTGAATAGGAACACTTTACTTCCATACTCACACCCTTTTACAATTTAATATTTACATATGTGTGTGTAGAATATGAAAATAGGACAAGAACGAGCAGGGATTCGATATTTATTTTTTAAGGTTGTGTATTAGATCCCGGCAATTACAAATTTTATATAATTAATATATTTTCTTTAGTTTTAGTCAGTAACTTTATTTTTTTAGGTGCGGTAACGGATTAAGAAAGTAAAGTGTTGCCATGTTATTCATTTCATGGGTGTCGTAAGAGGTGGCTAAAGGAGTAAATTATGTTGGACAACATCACTACATAATTGAACACTTTTTTCCCCCGTGGCTTCGCATTCGCACGATTTGTGCCATTCAGCCAGATTGAGCACTTGTAACAAGCCCTTTCATCCCGAATGGCCAGCGCAGCATAGCAGGAAAAACCTCTTTTCTAAGGAGTGGCTTATGTCCAGCAGTAAACTGCTAAAGACTGTTCTTAATTAGCATAGGACATTTATTATTATTCTGGTCGCTGTTACAGTTTTTTATTTTTAAAAAGAATTTATTCAGAATTATTTAAACTTTCAGTTATTGACTTTCTGATTCGTATGGTTTTTTGTTTAGTAGTGATATGATTAAAATGGCTTTCCCTTCCTCTTGAAAAGTTGTCTCCCAAAATGTTTTCGAAAAAAGAATGTAATAAAAGATAAAAACCAAGGCAAGCAGATCATTGTTCGCTTTCTGTGCAGTCATATAAAGTATATATAGTTTAAAGTATATATCGCTTTATCATTAAAAGTAGTTTTTATGATAAAACAACAGTTTATCTGTCATATCATCAAGTATAACGAATAACCTCCTCTCTCAATTGTTTTATGGAAAAGATATTTACGACAAACATTTCCGAAGAGAATACATTAGGTAGGCACATGCTGATTGCTTGAAGCATCAGTTACAGATTTTAAAACAAGTTCAACAATTTATTCTTTTGTTTCTATGTATGTGTGTTTCTGTATGTTTCTTGGGATAAATGTGTTCTTAAGCGGTGACCGCGCCTTGTGTTTATTTACGTAAGAGTGCTAGCAGAAATTGGATACCAGAAGCCAAGAATTAAACCAAGTGATGTGCAATCAGGGGATATATCCAGTGGTGGACGGTGATAGACTGATGATGATGTATATTACTTACCAAGGTGAAGCATCGATGGTCTTATTCCGGATCACATCAATTAAATTTGGCAATTCACTTTCGAACTCCTGCGGCACATGTTGGTGCACTATCAAAGGTTCGTTGTACTTTAACTGTGTGGCTATCTGGTTTAACGTGGAAGTTTGCACAGACACGCATAGGAAAGATTGTCCATACTTCATACCCGTAGTAGGGTAGTCGTAACCAGAAACGTTTAACCCATTAATCACTGAAAGGGAAAATTATTTTATTAAATATGGTATGTTGATTAAATAACTGAGGACAAAATGTCATCGTTGGGTCAAGTTGACAAGACTGGAGTCTTCGAGAACAACCACAGGAGAAACGTATTTTTAAAATAAACACATTGCATGTAGACTTCTACCTATAAATGATGTGATATATTTTTGTACCTTTTATAGGTATACGTATTACATTACGATACAATTTCATAATAGTGTTTACAATTTAAACAAGTCCAAATAACATTCAGTTTTTTATAATAAACAGAGGCATTGATTTGGATGCAATTTGAAACACAGTTACGACCTAGATTGAAACACAGAGTCCTTTTTACGGTGTAAACAAATCTCACGTTAATTTGGTAAGAGTAAACCCCACACTATGAGCGTAGAGGTAGGCCACAGGAGCTCCACTGAAACATCTTAAGTCCAACCTCAAAAATCTTTGAAGACTTTAGCAGTGAAAGACTGAGATATCTCGAATTTCACTGTGTCCAAGGGTGTTTTATCTAAAGAGAAGGGTGTTTTATCTAAAGAGCAGGGTGTGCGATACACAAGGGCGCAACAGTGATAGGGGCGCAGGCCGCGGCACTTTTAATGAATCTGCGCGCTTACTGGAGTGCTAGAGTAATGATTGCACACGGGCTCTTCGCGGGCTAGAGACGCCACTGACTGTATCTTCGTTTATCTTTTATATAAGTAAGAATAATAATTCCTAACCGTGGTTGTAAACGGTTTCTTCTTTATAGAATAGGGGGCAAACGAGCCGACGTATCGCGTAATGGTAAGCGATTACCGCCGCCCATGGACGCTCGCAACACCAGAAGCGAAGTGCGTTGCCGGCCTTTGAGGGATGGGGAGGCGGATGGGGTGAGGGGTTGGGGCATTGGCATCCGGTATTCTCCTTCACTCGTAGAAACACAGCGCAAGCGCTCTTTCTCACCGGTTTTCTGTGAGGCCCACACGCCGGTCGAGCTGGCCCATTCTTGTCATGAAATCGAATTCAATTCGAATTCAAAAACTCAAAAAGTACTGAACAAAGCTATACAACACGTTTCAAAAATTTTCTGTATTTTTGCGTCAGTTTTCTTCCCCATTTCTCATCAATGGAACTACTATATACCAAAGCCAAGCATGACAGGATACATCTAAAAAAATAGTAGATCAATAAAAAATATACTTACTATCAGGTAGTGGAGGAAACCTGGGCACAGAATGAACTAGCCAAAGTGAGGTAAACTTATCTCCCAAAATAACGCCTTTGGTGTGACCACTCTCCACTCTTGTCTTCATAAACTTGGAGTGCATCTTGCACATTTCAGCTAAGTCGTAGTCATCGTAGTACTTATCGCCGAGTTTGAACTTCTTATATTTTTTTACTCCTGCTTGTTTCATTTGCCCTGTGTGCATTTGATTTCCGCATTAGGAAATATAACATAACAAGCTCGTTCGAGATACAATATTCTACTAAAATTAACCAATTCGTTGGACACATTATTCAATACATAAATTATTTTACTAAGCTAATTTTCAACATGTATTTTTTTAAAACACCGCTTTGTTATACTTCGAAAAATACTATGACCTATCAAAAATCTAATTTGTCAAAATGTATTTCTTATATAAAGCGTGTCCAGGCGGCAGACTCTTTGCCGCCACCACAAACGGATCGGGTAAGGACACGTTTTTCCTTCCTAATTTGCACCTTGAGATGTCACAAAACTCCTACTACTCTTTACTCTCTGTCTGGGTAGGTTAAAGCCGTATATGAGGTGCCGTGAGTCATTCTCCATTTTTGCCCTCTTAACGAAACCTGCCACATTTCTCCGAACCCCCGGGCAAATTCGCCAACAGAGAATGCTAGTGCCTGGCCGAAGACTTTGGAGAAGTTATTGCGGGTGTGTATCTTTTTTTTAATATTCTTGCAGTTTTTCTTAAATGTGAGCGACCTGTCCAATATGGTACCCAGGTACTTTGGATGGTGATTGTGGGTAATGAGTTCGTCCTGCCACATGATATTGAGCCTTCGATCGGTTTGATTGTTGTAAAGGTGAAGGTCAAAGGTTTGTTTTTATTGTTATAAGTGAGCTCGCAGTGTCAGTTAATTGTTTTTGTATAAGAGTCAAAAATAGGTGTGAAGATTTCACCCCGAAAAAATAAGAGACTGTTGTATCAGTAAAAGGCGTTAGGGCTACTCTCCTCCCGTGGTGGTCTGTGTTGCTCTTCGCTAATTTTAGTCACATTATGACATTAGAACATCATTTGATAGGCCAAAACTCATTTTAAGTGACTTTTAGTTGAGTTTTAGAATAATATTTAATAGTGTATTTAATTAGATACTCTCCTAGCTTTGTTCTCTTAACGCGCTCTGTTTACATATTACCATTAACATTGAGATGTTAAACCAGTCCGTGTGTTTCCGCGCACCCGCATGCATAGATAAGCTATTATTAATACATATATTTTGTGGCATGGACTGTGACCGTGATCAGTATTTTTATTAGTAAAGTGAGTCAGCAATAGAAACTTTCATTTTGATATATTGACTGAGTGAGAACTTTTAGCAGATCAGCGAAGAGAGACACATTTCTAGTATGTTTATTATATAATAGTTAAACACATAGGTAGGCAATTCTATTTAGAATAGAAATAAAAAAAGATAATCCAAAATTAACAAAATATTAGTGAATAGATACAATTTATTTAGTAGATACAATTCATGTATACTAGTAGCAATTTTGTTAAGATATCCGAATTTTAAATTATAACATTTTAAGAACCATCACAAAATCAAGATATCTAAGTATCCTACCTATAGTTTAATGTGTGAAAAGAAGCAATTCTTCGTATATATTTCTTACTGTTTATAAACATTTTTCTTATTCAATGAAATACTGTTCATAGACAACGTATTTTTTTCGTGTAGATAATTACCTTCTCACTATGAACAGTGGTTTACAAACACTTTATAAACGACCCCATATTATTAACAAATGATTACATCTGTATTGTATTTCTTGTATCATATACTCATTCGAAAAGTGTGACTGGTAAATGGCAGCCAAGTTAGTTAACACATTGCAAAGTTAGGCAATCTTAGGCGGGTTAGTCTACGGATGGGTGACCATTTCTTGATACATTAAGAACACATCAAGCAGTCGGTCCCGGCTGTCAGACAACAGTCTTTCTATAGAACTCCGATATGGCCTTAGTACTTGGGTTGTAGAGGTCTAATGGCAGTCGATCGTCGTACAAATCAAAGTTCAGCCGTAGTGGACCTAAAGTCGATCCCAACCTGGTTCGGGAACGAGGGTCGGAAGAGTCACATACTTATTGCTTACCTCTTTTACTTTTCGAGTACATATCAGCGACAGATTGCAATATATCAGGTTGATTTTCCCCCGCAGGAGGTTGATCGTTGTAGACGACAGATATTATATTTTTGTCCTGAAAATTCGCAAGGGGTGACTGATTGGAACATTTTGGAGAACCTCCAAATTATTTTATGACTAGCTGATCTCCGCGGTACAAAGATATTGTGTGATATCTTTATAAATTATAGCCTATGTGTTATTCTGATGTATAAGGTATATTATTGTAAAGTTTCATTAAAATCCATTCATTAATTTTTACGTGAAAGAGTAACAAACATTCATCCATACTTACAAACTTTCGCGTTTATAATATTAGTAGGATTCTTACAATTTAGTATTCCAATACAATTCAAACCATCGCACCTTCAACTCTGTATTACATTTTTTTGCAAGGAAATTAATTTTTATAGTAGTTAATAGTAAACCATTCAGTGCAACTGACTATGTTTGTTGATTTCGACTTAGCAAATTTAAATCAAACAAAAATCGTATGAATTCATTATGTTTAATAACTATTAGTGCCTACAAACAAAGTGTATTCTAAGTTTACCTGATATAAAGGTGATAGAGTTTTCCCCACCATAGACCGAGAGTCGCTAATAGCAAGGTCAGACATGATCCATCCTCCTCTAAGTTTTGGTGGTGTTAAATGCATATACGCCACCCCTTTTCGCACTAAAGGGTTGAGATGATTCTTTTCTCTTGGAAGTTTATATACATAAAACCTGAAATAAAATCGATACTTTTTATAATGCATGAAAATATTTACAAAGTTTATAAATTATCAAGAACTTCAAAAAAGCATTTTGTCAAAAAAAATCTATCGTGAGAAGTCGGCTTAGCACAAGCTTGCGATTTGCCAATTTTCAGCGTCATCGAATAGGATCTCTCGATACCGGCACATTCAAGAACCTCACACCACACTGAATGTGACTGGGGGTGGACGGGACAGGTTGACCTTTCCACCCACCATAGCAGCCATCGAGTAAGCGATGTCTCTATGCGCCTGGATATTGTCATGAGCGATTTATCCGAAGATGGTGTCTGCGCTATTGCGGGTATGCACCAGAAGGGGCTTAACCGTTTAAACAACAGCTGTTCCCAGATCTTTCCTATTTAAGTCACCATATCTGTTCCTATAACATCATACAGTGTCTGTCAATCTGGACTTATCTCTTTTGTACTAGTTTGTAAACTGAAACTCCAATGTTTACATTACCACCAACAAACTTATGCTTGATGCCCGCCTAATACTTAGTAAGTGATATATCGTAGTATATATAGCACTCTTGCCGTGTCCGATTTATCTCTCCTGCCGAGAAGGATGTGTGTAATACTATGATTCAAACTGTTGAAGAGCAAAGTCAGGCAATTCATTAACAACAGAGTCTTAACACTCCTTAAGCATTCTTTGTATGTATTGTATATCACATGTAGGCCGTTCGGCTTATAAACTCCTAGGAAAATACTGCAATATTTATTTAGAAATAATACTGACGCAGTTTTACAAAACCTTGATAATTTGTTATATTAATTCCATACAACGTACTACTTTCAAACAATCCGAGCGGAACTGTAAACTTAAAGGGGGAACAACAGTCTCGTGAAAAAATACCTACTAAGTTAAAATCAGTCATATGTAGTAAATATTATTTAGAATTAATCATTTTCAACTAAAAGAAGGTATGACAAATGGCAATTATAGTGAACATATATGATAATTAATGGTTTACTAATTTGTTAAAGTTACGATAAGTTTGTGATGTAATAACTTACTTTATTGTATCTTGCAGTATTTTCTTTTGCCAATAACAATAATATAACAGAAGAATAATTTAATAATATAAGAATTATTTACGAAGATATAATAATTGAAGAAAATGACGGTTATGTAGAAAATATTAACTGCTAAATTCAAGTACATAGTTATTAATAATTAACAAACAATTGTAGTTATACCAGTCATAAAAAGTTATTGTTAATTGAAAGACCGAGGTTTTTATTTAATATTTTATTTAATAAGTAAATGAAAGACTAATAGCAATTCACAACATAGGTGTGAAACAGGATAAACTACAATTTAAACTTTATTTAAAACACCCTATACAACAATGATTTTAAACAAAAACTGATAAAATAATAAAACAGCTTGTGTCTAACTTTTAAAATCTAACTAGTTTTGTATATTTTAACTTACCAATCAACGGGTTCCCCTTTCTCATTCCTGCATTGCGGTGTCAACCCCGTACAGTCATTCACAAAAACGCAAAACACCAAAAATGCAATAAAACAAAACATCGCGAAGCGTGCACGTACTCCGAACACCACCATTGAAATAACAAGACACCCAGGAAGTTAGATTCCCTGCTCTGGTTATGACGTCACAGGATAGCGTCACTGCTTTTAGTCTAACAAAACAATAGATATGTTTACACAACAAATATTTATTAATTCCTCCAAAATATTACGCCTGCAGCACCAGCAGTAACATAAGTGAATGATTTCATTTCGTTACATCGTCTGTTGACAGACAAAGGCATGGAACTACAACATTATAGCTACAATTTATAACAAACAATGTCGCCTTTATTAGCAATGCATTAAGGACTATACCTTTACACATGACCGACAAATAACTGCGCCAATAGATGATCTCACTGACGTTAGGTCCATATCGCTGCGCACGCGCATGATTCACAACGCGGTTTATTTGAATATTCAACTTATAGCACGCATCTATTAGATAAACGTTGAATAAGAAATACAACATTTAGCGGAAATATATTTATTTTATATGTTATTCAACACTCTTTAGACAGTAAAACCTATGATAACTGGAAGACAATCGATTTAATGTGGATACAAAATAAATGCTTTAAAAAAATATATATAACATTGTTTTGCTTACATCTAAAATATAAATTATATAAATAAATATCTTTTACGAGTACTTTATAAAAAAATAATAGTTCGTAATAATATTACTGCTGTGTCGGCATAGATACGGCAGCTTTAGAGTGTGAAACATCACTTTGTCTCCAGAACGAAACTACAGTTTTGAGTTCGGTAAAGAAGTCGATTCCTTGCTTGCCACAGAAGTGATTGGTGCCTAAGAAACTGCCTCGGGTTCCAGAAAAGGAGAACATAGAAAGGGGTACGGGAATAGGAACATTGACTCCAACTTGTCCAACATCAATTTCATTTGTGAACTTCCTGGCTGTAGCGCCATTTGTTGTGAAGATAGCCGTGCCATTTCCGTAAGGGTTTGAGTTAATCATCTGGATAGCTTCATCAAGAGTATTGACGAAAAGGCAAATGAGAACAGGTCCAAAGATTTCTTCCTTGTAGCATTCCATACTGGGTTGAACGTCTGTTAGAATGGTTGGGCCGACAAAGTTTCCTTTTTCGAATCCGGGAACTACGATTTTACGGCCGTCGAGAACCAGTTTAGCGCCTGCCTTGACACCTATGAAAATAATTTACTTGGTCAGTTCAAGAAAAATGTAGTTTTTGTGTGAATAATGAAGGTTTATGTTTCAATGTTTTACAATTATGTATTAAAGAATTGAAATCTTGGGTTTGAATGTAATAACTGATATGTTTAATTTAAAAAACGAGGTTAGTTATTAATGATTTCCCTTAGATTTTTTTTTCACACCACCTTTCTACATTATCTATATATATATAAATTTGTCCATCCAAAGATTGCCTGAAAGACATTGCTTTTTAACGATAAGGCCGCCATTTGTACGTGGTTGTTAATTTGTTATGCTCCTGAATGTAGACTTTTTTAACTGGTGTACAATAAATTTTATACCATTCCGTTGTATTACTTCAAACTTGTATTCGTTTCTGTGTGCAGGAACTTGAGCGGTTGGAATAAAAAATATAAAATTTCAAAAGCGTTAGCATTGCAAGACGTAAGAAGATTCTCGTGAAAAATTGACTCTTCTTGAAAAATAAAAGTCTGTTTTCACTATTAAGAAGAAAAGAAGAAGTTTGCTTGTTGTAATTTCTCGAATAACTAAGAGTCTATCCCAAATAATATTATAAATCAAAATGTGAGGTTGTTATTAAATTTTCGTCGTCTTAACGATTAATTTATTTATCTACTGGTATTAGCCTGTTACTCCGCCTGATCATTTTTTTAAATGTATGCTCTGACAAAATGATTTTACTCTGGCTGATGAATAGCATAAGCAGAACCCAAGAGTGGTGGTCACCGTTCTTATTACGAATGCAGACAATGCAACAATGTAGCATTGTGACCCACACCATGGCGCCCTACTGATGCTTCTGTATCATTGGGCCTCCGGTCTCGCACTCACCAACGAAACACGACAGCATGAATGCTGTCATGTTTCGTTGGTACCGCCCTGGTCGTGGATCTACTCCTTTCGGTTATCGCGGTAAAAAGTAACCCATGTTACTCGTTGATGTGTTTTTAGCTTTCTTTTAGTGAAATAATTCTTTAAAATTCCCGCTCAGCCATAATGATTTGAATGTGCATAATGATTTTATATCAATTATCTAGTACCCGTAGTGCAAGCTCTGCTTAGTTTGGGACTAGATGGCGTTGTGTCAGATGTCCGAAAATATCTATTATTATTTTCGAATTTCTCATTTTATCAACAAATTTATTTTCAACAAACACAACAATACGTATATTAAAACAATTTTTGTACAGTGTACACTTTCAGTTTGGTTTAATATAAATTATTTGAATCACTTAGATCCTATCTACGATAGCCAGCTTCGTGGTTTGTTTCTGTGATACTTACCAGACTCAACGAGGTTAAGAATTCTGTTCTTGGCGTTAACTGAAATAACAGGTCCAACATCGGTGGCTGGAACATGGCCGGCGTTTACCTTCAAGGCTTTTGCACGCTCCACCAAGTCGGGGATCCAATCCTTGGACTCACCTGTTTTAATATATTAATATTTTATTATTTCATTATTTGGATGTGAGAAGCCGAAAATCGAACCAAATGGCGTGAAATTGGAGAAGCCTATGTCCAGCAGTGGACTGCGACAGGGTCATGATGATGATATTATTATTTAAACTTCATAATGTCGCGTTTTGATAACTTTTCATACGTATAAAAATAATTTAAGTAACCTATTTTTAGTGTAGATTGATATAATTTGGTATATTTTTTATTTATTTCGTCTAAATTTTTATGTGTCTCTCTTAAAAATTAATGTAGCTTTGAGTATTAAACTTAACTATTAAAGGCCATGGTTCACATGCTTAGTGTTTATTTAAAAACTACGAATCATATAAATCTTACAAAAAATGCAATATGGATTTTGGCTAGTTGCTTTAGTTGACAACTTTTGACAGTTTCATTCTATCCAACAGCACTAAAGATTATTGAGTAGAAAAGTACCGTCCATACCAACGAAGACAGCCGTGCTGAGAGCCATGCAGCGTTGTCCAGCTGCTCCGAAGGCCGCTCCTGCGAGCTGGTTGAGCGTGTGCTCCTTGTTCGCGTCCGGCATTATTACCCCGTGGTTCTTCGCGCCCATGTTGCTTTGCACGCGCTTACCTACACACCATATAATTCATAATAATTTAATGACACTGTATTATGTTATGGAAATTGGAATATTTAATGCAATTTGAATTCAACAGAATTTTATATATTGGAAATATAACAGCCGACTAGAACAGAACACTGGACTAAATTCAACTTTATTACGTTTTTCCTGTCAATCGACTGGAAAAGACTGAACTTCTGTCGGGTAAATTAATGTTTTATCGGTTACAGAAAATTAAACAGTAGTTTTACATAAGAAAGTTTACACAGTAATATATATCAACAGTTATTAAATAACTAATAGTTTTAAGATAAGTACCAGCAGCAGATGCTCTGCTGTAGATGTGTTTGCCAGCAGCATCACCACCGACAAAGGACACAGCTTTGATGTCTGGTTGGTCACACAGAAAATTAACGGCACCATGAGTACCGTGAATCACCTAGAACAAAATATACATTTTCAATCTAGACATATTGTCATTACAATTATTGTCTAAGATCTGAGGTAAGATCAGCTTTCACTTTCATTATATTACATTAAATAAAATAAGTTTCTGAACATTACCCATGTTTGTTGCCTAAAACAATAAAATTCATGAATACCATTAATTAAAATTATAAAAAAAACATTATATTTAAGTATTTTACCCACATGTTAATGAAACGAACTTAACGCCAATGTAGTACGTTATTAAGTGTTTTTGCAACATGCAACACCTGGTTGCCTACCTTTTTCTGGTCTGTATTACCTGGCAACCGCATACAAACTGGTGAGTTGATATAGATTATTTCTCCCATCTGTTAATCACTTGAAATATACATCAAAATAAAGGTCTTTTATTGTAAATACAATAGTATAAGGTTTGCTTTGAAATAATCTGTTTATAGATTATGATTGACAAGGTCTTTGAATTAAAAAATCAGAACAAGTATTATGTAAAACTGAGCGTATAGTCTTGAGACGGCGACCTATGTCGCGCAGTGTTCCACAGGGGTCTGTCCTTGGACCGCTCCGGCGGAACATGGGATGCTACTGGTTCCTTCGACTTAACCGACTGCGCGAAAATTGTTACGCCAATGACATTCTGGTCAAAGCCCGGTTTTGGCTAACTTCCAAGAGGCGGCGCTGAGGCTGGGGACACTAGGGGTGATTGGACCCATTGAGGCGCTGGGCTTACGGGTGGGCCCGGATGCGACGGAGGCCCTATTGTTCTATGGGCCCCGTTGTGGTCTGCCCCCCTGCGCTCCCATCATAATCTGACAGCTTGCACCGAAGTTGGTCGGCACTGCCTCTGCACTTGGGCGAATTTTGCCTTGCCCAATTTGGGAGCAGCCAGATTAGCGACAAGTCACATAAACACGGGGGTTGTCTGGTCGATGGCACTTTATGGTGCACCGGTGTAGATGGCGCCTCTGATCGCCCAGTATAGGAGGGAGGAGGCAGAGAGGGCCCAGGAGGACGACCTCCACTCGGACCCAATTCACCACAGGCGAACCAAGCGGCGAAAGCGCGCTTGCTAGCGCCTCATGCCGCCCTGAATGTGGTCGCAAATGGACGGAACGGATTTTCCCTTACATAAACATCAGTAGCCAGCTGTGTGAGAGCACAGTGGTTGAGTGACCATCCACAACACAAGTACAATGTATTGTATTACTGTGTACGTAACTAACGAAAATGTTATTTGTATCAGACAATCTGTACTTAATATTTACGTTACTAAATATTAGTATTATCCAAGTGAAGCAAGACAAGCATTTAGCTTAGCTGGAGGGTTAACACTATTAGTAACGTGTCCACGTTAATTATAACTACTATTTACTGCTACAACTAAAAAATATGCATACAAACATTTGCACAGTTCGACTCAAACGCCTGACCTCAAACGAAGCACTCAAATGAAAGAGTTCTTATAATATTGTTTATAAAAGTCTATTTTAGTGTCAGAAATAAAAACTTACATTAACAATACCGGGAGGGGCGCCAGCTTCGGCCAAGAGGTCCATTGTCATAAGGGTCGCGCCAGGATCCTGCTCCGAAGGTTTGATAATGCAGGTGTTGCCAGTCGCAATCGCCGGCGGGAACATCCACAATGGAATCATGATTGGGAAATTGAAGGCCGCCACACCTAGTGAATAAGAAAGCAAGAATATAACAGACGAAATCTCATATAGCTCTAGTAATTAGTGATCCTGACTGCGTGGCTTAGGTTTCCACCCAGGACAAATATTGCGTGATAAGAGTGATCACTTGTTCCGTGTCTGGGTGTGATTTATCCATAATTTTTTTTTTTCTTTAAAAAGACAACTCCCGCATTAGGAATATAAATTCCTGTGTCACGGGGATCTTTACAAACATACATGAAACGGACACAAAGTACACCCTGACTTAAAACAACAATTTATGGATCACACAAAGTGTTGTCTCATGTAGGATTTGAACCCACAACACTTGGCGCAGCAGAAAGCGGTGTGGCGACCACTGAAACCACTAGGCCAACCGTGTAGCCATTTACGTGTGTATTTAGCAATAACTAACTATATTTATCAACAGACTGGTTACCATGATGTAGAACACGCCTAGTTTGAGATAAGTGTGATGTGCAATATGTGAACTTGTTCTTATTAACCTTGTTATTATAAAATCAACGAGGTATAAATAAAATATAGTCCTGCTAATAGATAGGGCAGAATAAGACTACTTTAAACTACTTTTCATTACCTTTTCTTTGTAAATATTACACATAGGAAGACCCCAAACTCAAATGTTTACATATCAAACAAACATTTGATCAAACACGGGAATTAAAATCGAGACCTCAGCACCGCAGTCGCATAGGCTAGAGGCAGTCGTATATTCAATTAATTGGGATAAATTTAATTAGATGGTCAATAAAGATAATCACTTTTTCTTGAGCAATTGTAATAGTTAATTGTGTAAATTAATTTCAATGTGAACCGACGTGGCCTCGGTTGAAAATAAAATTTAAAAAAAATATTACTCAAATAAATGAAATATACATAAAACAAGCGCGTCAGAAACAGTTTGAATTAACACTAATAAATAATTTAATTTGAGTAATTTCACTGTACGGTTGGTGAAGTGATTTAAGCGGCCGTCTGCCGCTTTCTACTGCGCTGAATGTTGTGGGTTCAAACCACATTATTATTATTCCCAAGATTATTTTAGGGTCGGTTACTAGTACTATTACTTCTCAAATAGACTGATATGACTGATATGATCTACAAATTGTTGATCTGAGTCTGTGTGTTCTTTGTATCCGTTTCATTTAGGTATGTAACATCTCCGGGACACAGGCATATCCGTAGGTCGATAGGAAAATACAACTACAAATAAAAAATACAATTAAACTATATGCTACTACCCACTATCCGAACTATGATTATAAATTCGAAAGAAACTCTGTCTATTACGATTTCACGGCTAAACCGCTGCACCGAGTTTAATTAAATTTAGCCTGGAGATACTTTGATTCTTGAAGACTGAAACAAACTGCTCTCTATCGTTACAACCTACACACACGCGGGCGAAGCTCAGGGAAAAATCTAATTTTATATAAAATATTTATATAGCATTGTTTATTAGTCACATACAATATCAATGACATAAATAATGATGAATTATCATTGTGAAGTAATCAAAAATCATACTATAAGTACTCAGATATGTGATTATATTATCAAGGTAAATGAAAAAACAAATATATTGTTGATATGGCAATAGAAAAAATGAAAAAGGCAAAAAAAGTTTAATAAACAAACGAATATTCATAAAATCTTATAATTATAAATCATTTAACGATGACTGAGTGATGACGGATTAGGAATACTGTAACCACTCCTATTCACATGTACAGATAAAAAAAAGTTTCTGGGGAATGGAAAGCTTAAATTGACACTAACAGACAAAACAGTAATGTATAAAATATTATGTAGTATACTTAAGTATCAGTTACGTATTGTTATTAAATCAGTTGGTCTTATCAGTTACTGGAACGTAACATATTGTAAATCAATAAATCCCTGCTTGAGACCATTTATCATGTTTTATTTTTATTGTATAGTATAGTATTAACACGAGAGCAAACAAACAAATAAGTGTAGTAGTACAAACAGATAAGTGAATGAAATTAAATCATTTATCCTGCAATAAGGTTACATGAATATTTTTGAATGTAAACCTTTTTTTAAGTAGATGCGTTCGGCATATTCTAACCGGACTAGCCCTGAGAAGAAAGGACGAAATATAATATTACTGTAGCTTGTTTTAATACTAATAATTATAATGTTATACTCTAGTATATTACATAACAAAACGTAAAAATGCGTCAACAATAGCACCGGTTCCTTTAAAGTTATTAATTTAAGACATTCTGAAGTGGGATTCTCATATAAGCAGATGTTACGTTAAACATTTTTATCTTTTTGCATAGCTCTGCCAAAATGAATCTACTCCGCCTGATGTAAAGCATAAGCAGAATCCAAGAGTGGTGGTCACTTTATTCATTGCGAATGTAGATAATGCAATAATGCAGCATGTGATATCATTGAGTGAGTCATGTGATATAGATTATAGTGATGCTTCTGCATCATTCATTCATCACTCCCTCCGGTCTCGGAGTTACCAACGAAACACGAAAGCACGAACGCTGTCATTTTACATTGATCTTCTGTGCGAGGATACTACCACTAAGTTCGTATCGGCTCGTTCGTGCTAGAATCAGCTTGATATGGAGAAATCTTATTAAGGTAATTCAGGCAAAGGACTATTGCTGTGACGCGGTTAGTTTAAAACGGAACAAAGAATACCGAGATTCAGAATAATACAAACAACAACCCATAATATCCCACTGCTGGGCTCGGGTCTCCTCTCAGGAGAGGGTTAAGGCCATACGTCCCCACGCTGGCCAAGTGCGGGTTGGGGACTGGCAAGAATACGTTGTGGCTACGTAAATCTTGCCGTTGGATGTTTTTAAGCCGCCCGAAGGCCTCCAACTAAGCTTCACGACTGTTATCGTATGATAACAACCGGGACCGACTGCTTAACGTGACCTCCGAATCACGGAGACGCTCATGGTAACATGCCACTAGCGGTCACCCATCCAGGTGACCGTGCCATCGTTGCTTACCCTCGATGATTGTTTCTAATCACCGAGTGCAACTGGGCTATGAGCGCCACGAATAATAATTTGTGGAAAACACAAAGTACCATCTCATTTCCTGAGTCTCGTGGGTTTCAATTCACAACACTCAGGAAATGAGACAGACGAAGAAAGCGGCGAGGTTACCGCCCAAACTAATATGCCATCCGTGCAGCTTAATAAAAGAATGTTATATAAAATCAATATTTAACTTACCGCCTACTACGCCAATAGGCACCTTGTAGCAAAGGGTATCCATATCTTTGGCAATGTTCTGTATGCTGTCACCCAACTGAAGGGTTGTGATGCTGCAGCAGTGCTCCACTGACTCTGTGGATAGATTTTAAAATATTGATTGCACTATATGTGAATCACACAAATTGATTTCTCTATTTAAATTTTAGTACCTGGATGACCGGTAATTGTTTGCCATGAAAATCGTTAAAACCATTTTCGAGATTCACATTATATATATATATATATATA
>PKRV01002163.1:1761835-1829255 GCA_003709505.1 Hyphantria cunea | reverse complement strand
AATCCAAGAGTGGTGGTCACCATCCTCAATGCGAAAAAGAACAATGCAGCATGGTGACCCACGCTATGGCGGCCTGGGGGGAAGAGGGATGGTGAGGGGGATAGGGGGCGTTGGATTGGGGTATGGGCCTCCCGTATCCTCACTCACTCGATGAAACACAGCGTAAGCGCTGTTTCACACCGGTTTTCTGTGAGGCCGTGGTATCACTCCGGTCGAGCCGGCCCATTCATGCCGAAGCGTGACTCTCCCACAGTAAATTTAGAATAATATATCTTTTATTGCATATTAATATATGTTAATCGCTATAACCATTTCCTAAAAAGACTATAGTAATCTGAAAATTTGGCACCAAACGCTCATCGCACGTCACTTAGTAACCATGCAATGTGCATCGACGCCCGCAAATATTTACATCTGCAGCCAAGTATTATAATAGTAGAAAATATTTATGATTTAAATATAGAAACGTAGATGCAAGACTTATCTTGCTAGTGTTAATTAAACGTTGACGCTGATTTAAAGATCAAAACAAGATTAGACTTATCTCCTGTAGACAATTACAGCATGTAGTGTAGATAGATAAATGCTTACGAATGCCTCGGAGAACGTCGCCTTCAGCATCAGCGAGGGTCTTGCCTTGCTCTTCCGTAATTTTAGCCGCTAGCTTACTGCTGTTTTCTCTTAATAAGCGGGCGAATCTGTTAATAAAACATTCACAGTTTCATTCAACAATAGTCAGCAATGAAACCTTATTTTAATAGAAAGTCATTAAAAACACAAAACAAAAGGTTTTTTTAAAGACAACTACCCGACCTCCATTACAAAGAATATATGAATATATCCTGTGTTGCGGATTTTGTGGATCACACAAAGTATTGTATCATGTGGAGTATGAACCCACAACACTCAGTGCAGTACAAAACGGTATAGAAGACGCTGATAACACTATGATGTAAGTACAGCCCAATGTTTAAAGTATAAACCAATTACATTCATATGAACTTACTTAAAGAGGAGCTGTTGCCTGGTCATTATGGTGCTCTGACTCCATGATTTGTAAGCATTCTTGGCTGAATCTAATGCCGCTTTCATTTCAGCGTCCGTGGCTTCTGGTACCCTGTAAGAAGAAAAATATATACATAAAAATAATTATATGGATACAACTGTATATCTATCACTGACATACAAATTTCATGCACCGAAAGCCGTTTAACGAAAGACTTTTATTCGATATTGTTCGCGGAATCTACTATATCTCTTTCAAATGAAATAAATAGAACAAAAACTACACTACTATTATAAATACGACAGTTTATCTTGTCTATCTGCCTGGCCAAATGACATGTACAAATCAGAAAGTAAGTGGAAGCGGGTCATAGTATGGAATATAGCTGGCTAACTTGGGATAGCTTTTTTCGTGAAAAGGGAAGATCCGTATAGATATGTTACATCGGTACCTGCTAAAACCCATCTTTTTCCAGCTTGCGATCCTTTTGTGTTGACTACAATATCTCAATCATCTTTTTACTAGGACTTAAATAAAGAAAGAGAGAAATCGGCAAGTCAAATTCTAAAATTTATCGTCTAATTAGGTTTACTATTACTAGAGTATTATTATTACTAGACTAGAGTATAGTAGTTCGTTTGAAATATTCAATGATTTATCATCATCATCAGCCTATTAGTATAATTTCTACTAGACATAGTTTGTTACACTAAGTAACAAATACCTGGATGACAATTACCACACTGGGTGGTAAATTTTCTAAAAATGAATCCTAGCTTGATCGATTTATCGACTCCGAAAACTAAATTTACATTACATACTAAATTTCATGAAAACCGTTACCGATTTAATATACAATAATTGCTCGGTTAAAGGTATTAGACCTATATATTATACGATACTAATTGTATAGTAAGCAAAAGATAAAAAAAATATATAAACTGAATATTCGTATTACTAACAAATAATAATTCTACAAAAGTCTTTGAAGGTTAGATTATTTTACAGTGAAATAACTGCAAATACATTCAAGGAGATTATATATAGCACTGTATTAATATAAAATATTTTTTGATTACATTTTTATGTTTCTAAAACATCCAATAGATGCTAGCAATACAAAAGATGCTAGTATGCAGACTACTACTAGTCGAGTTGAGGGTTTTTTCCCTATAGGTTCCTAATGGACAATAAATACTATGTTATAGGAGGAGTTGAGTTTTGCTTAGGGTCAATGGGAGTTACAATAACTATATTCAAGAGTGATTAGAAAGAATAATACTATTGTATTGTAATTCTGTGTTTAATTTTCAAACATAATCACAATCTTTAATAAACTAATCGCCTTTGCTGACGAACTTTGTAAGAAAGATAAGAAGTTTTCACACAGAAACAAAACAGATAAAGACATCAGAAGGTTATTACATTAATATCAACATATTTAAACCCAGATTCAGCACGATTACAATTGACGAACAGTGATTATGGGTGTGTCATTATGTAACGATTTCGTACTATTATACATCTATTTAATAAGTGAATATTGACCGATTCAAATGCATAGCTTAGACTGTAAGATTCTTTTCCAGAACTTAGCGTATAATAGATGGATTTGCTGAAACACTTTCGAACGTCACGTGTGATTTCCCAAAGAGGTTTTTAGTGAGGTATTGCTCATTAATGGCTTCTAGAGCTTCATAATGATGCAGGTGCTTCAGACCAAAATCCTGTATAGAACATATTCGAACCGCATGATTGAGCTCAGTATGTGGACTGGGCTATTAGCTCGCCACCGACCATAATTCATTCCACGAACGATAAAAACAGTTGTGAATCAGTGGATTCGAGAAGAAAGTGTAAAGAAATATTTCACCTATCGAAGCTTATGATTGATTGTCAAAGACGAATAAGGTAATAATATGCTGTTGCCGTTTCTCTGCAAAGATCTCAATGTAGTGACAGCATACCACTTTATTCACCTCCGATACATGGCGACACAAGTGATTATTTTTCTCTAAGAATTCTAAGTTTACTCTAAGAAAACTAAATGAACTCTATAGACTTTAAAGTTTAATCTGAAGAGTCAATAAGTCAACATTTTGAAATATTATTTTGGTGACTCTTTTAAAGAAATTGTAACAAATTGTCTTTAAAATCCACCTAATTTACATAAAAACTTACCTTGCATCACCTTGATTGATTCTTAATTGACATTTAAAAAATACATATCATCTATAATATAATAATAATAAATAAATCAATTTTATAGCATGCTAAATGTGAATATTTAACTTTTTAATAATAATTATTTAATGTTACTAATTTAGCTTGAACGAACTTGTGTCAAGTAATACTGACTTTACCTGCCAATAACTTCATTGGTGGCTGGATTGGTGAGTTCAATCCAGTTTGAAGTCTTGGATTCCACATGTTGACCATCGATATATAGCTTTGTGGTGGGTGCAGCACTGCTGTAGCTCCTTTTGAGCAGCTGAACGGACTGTGAAATCAATAATGTCAACCTTATAAAAAAATACAAAAAAAATTTGCAGTATACCCCTCAGAGACATGTTTTAGCTAAGGGTTTATGCAGTACTTAACGTTATTTGAGACCAGCTAGCAACCCAGGTAGCCCTAACTGTGCCTCTTTTCATTGATGTTCAGATCCTATTAGTCTTAATATGATGTTTTGTAGTTTTTAACATTTTTCAACCAATAATAAAGCTAAAAAAGGCTGTCTAACATTTAATCCAGCCATTCACATGTGATACAGTGACTATAGGAAATAGAAACTCATTTTTATATTAAACTAGCTGAGCCCCGTTGTATCTTTTTAAATTGTAGCCTATGTGTTATTCTGATCTATAAGCTATATTATTGTAAAGTTTTATTAAAATTCATTCAATAGTTTTTATGTGAAAGAGTAACAAACATCCATCCATACTTACAAACTTTCACATTTACAATATTATAACAATGAATAAAAAAATGTACACATATTTGAGACTTTAAAACCTGAAGTTTTTTTTTTTGTTTGTTGGGTATTTGTTCTATGGGGTTTTATGAAGTTATATACATTCTGTATCTACCCCTAGTTTTCCTGTGGTTAAAAACTAATCATGTTGATAATAATTGTAATGAGATATCATAATGGTCTATACTATGTGTGATGATGGTATTTATATATTTTCTTCTTCTTCTCTCTACATGTGTGAGAGCTATCGTTCAGCATGAATGGACGGGCTCGACTGGAGAATACCATGGTCTCCCAAAAAAACCAGTATGAAACTGTGAATGAGAATACAGGAACCCCATATCCCAATACCATAAATATATAAAGGTAATAAGCACAAGTACCTAACAAATACACTATTTAATTTCCCGAGTCATAATTCCTTATACTACATTTACACACATTTTAAAATGTTTTATAATATCAAGTGATCTAATCATTTTCATGTAATAAGTAGTCTAGTATGTAGTAATGCCTTAATAATCAACTTTTCTAATAAACTTCACCTTTTTCTATCACCAATGAATAATGTTGAATAATTAAAGTTCTTTTAAATACCAAATTACATGAATGTTTAAACTCCTTTGTTTAAATCAAAGCAGGTACATCAAGTAAAACAGGTTGAAGCATGTTAATTTATTTATAAGTTTAAAAATATTTAATTAACGAGATGGATCATGTTACAATGGTAATAGATCTTTCTACTTTTAATAAAATGAGAAGAGACATTTAAATAAATTTAGTAGTTTTAAGCCAACAACATATAAATGTTTTTAATGGCCTGTGTCTTTGCGTTAAACCATACAGGTTCTGTGCACCACATTTAAATCTAAGATTATTTTGTCAACATTAATCAACATCAGAAAAAAAAACTGTGTTAAGCTTCTCACGGTTTTTTATCTATGGTGTTTACAACAAATAATTAAAAAACATGTTAAATGATTACGCACACCTTGCGATAGGAATTTACAATCGTAGAAGAAACCATACTTCATAGAATTCTATAAAAATGTTTACTTACTTCGGTTCTTAATACCTTCAGCATTGTAGAAGATTTATATACAGTATTTTCTAATACCCCAAAAAGTATTTATTAGACGGTATCGGTGAGCGGCCGTCGACGGTAGGGTAGGAAGGCAACTGATTAAAATAGAATATAAATATTCTGACCTTGAATTGATAAACTTGAATTTCATTTATCCGTGCCACACATACACATAAATATTGTCATATAGAGTAGTTTAAAGTTTACAGATCACACTAACGTACTTTTGACAAGTTTAACGTTTGGATTTGTTATTATCAATGCGTTTCGTTATACGATGTTGAGAATACAAATAAATTTTATTTTTATTAGTGACACTCGTGTCACACTTATTTTGTGGATTGTTTAAAATTCTTATTTTTAGATAATTAACATCTAAGATATGGTTTAAATTAAAAATAATATTAAGAGTCATGTCTTGTACTGTTTGCGCTAATTCAATTTGTTCTGTTAAATTATGTCATCGCAGTTTAAAATCTTTCCCAGTTCAAACTTATTTTAGCACTTTTTTAGTCTTTTTATTTTCGTCATACCAAAATAAACTTAATTTTGAAAACGTATAATTATATGTTAGAGGGTCCCTTTGAAGAACTTTTACTAATAAATGCTAAACATTCCGAAAATCTAAATAAAATGTTATTCATTCTTAAAATTTAGATCAACGTTAACAAGCATGTGTAAACGTCTTATGAACGGAGACATCTTTGATTTTTTAGACATTGATTTTGATTGGTCACATAAGGTGACATAAATAAAGAGCTAGATTTATATAAATTCATTGTTCAGGATTTCCATATCAATAATTTTGTGATTTAAAATCTCCCGCTGGCAAGCTTCACATATAACTACTACCTAAATTCGAGTGATGCATTTTAAACAAGTAGACAATTAACGAATTGCATTCCACTAATCTCCAACACTCATCGTATGTAGATGATAAAATTAATGATTGCATTATTACAACAGTCACAAGATTAACCTAATGGTTGCGATATAAATATAGAGACATGAATATCGACCTGAATGAAATATAAAAAAAATACAATCCCTGCAAGATACATACTCAACGTGAGTGACTGTACAGTGTAAAGTCCTACGATTTTTTAAAGGCGCTACAATAAACTGGACTAGACTCTCTAAATAACCTCAGCGTGTTTATTCCTATTAAGGAGGATAAATAACTTAAAAATTAAAAAAATATTACCACTGTACAGTTACGGCTTAAGAATGTTTATTTCTCAAACGAATACTACAATAATTCGCTTATATGAGAACACTATTATTATATACATATTACTATTACTATAACACAAAGACGCTATTATTAGTAATTTACAATGTCACTCTAAACAGCGCACTTAGCATAGAAATAAAGGTAAACAGTTAAAAATATACATATAAAATTGATGGTAACGAAATTTTTGAAAAATGACGATAGATGTGATAAACTGCCTGTCGCCATAAACTCCGCATCAACCAATCGCCACAGTGTATTATAGTCATCACTAGCTGAGACTTAGATAACTTGCAAAAACAATTTCATTATTTTCGTATGTGTAAATATATATATATATTATTACTTCACAATCTGTTTATGCCTCTAATATTAAATAACTTCTATTTTAGGAAGACTACTTATATTTTACAAATATCATTAATTACTGTTATAAGCTATTTAAATTTCTAACATAGTGTTTGAATGATTTTTTTTAAAGTTTTGAATGAGTTTCTTTTTGGATATCACTTTGTATTTTAGTATATATCTGTGCCCCCTCGTACATTTTTTTACCATAGTTCGTTCTAGATAAGTAAAGTTGTATATTATTAGCTTTTCGCAATAATCTTTTCTGGGTATTTATTTTTTTAGAAAACGTGACCTGTGAATGAATGTCTTTGTGTTATATTTTACGAATTAATATTCAGGTGTTAAATATATATGTTTGCTTCATATTCATTAATTTTGTTTCATTGTATAGCTGAACGGTCGGTCAAAGGTAATCGTAATCAAAAAGAACTTTGAGCAGTTTATTTTGGGCTGTCTGAATTATGTTGAGGTTAGTTTTAGCTCATATACCCCATATTCCAATTAGGTCATCAATGTGTGGCTTTACTAACTTACTAAAGATGCTAATTTACTTTTCAGCTTTTCCAGATATGGTTTAAACGTTAGATGACTTTCCAGTGTGAGTCCTAGATAGTTATCGGTACTGGTTTTGTTTATGGGTTGATTGTTTATTGTTAAGGGCGCATAATTCTCAAGTTTTTTATTTTTTGGCGTATATATCATAGAGTTCGATTTTCTTACATTAATTGTTAAAATACTATACTGAAACCAAACATGAAGTTTATTCGAACCATTTTGAGCATATTCGATTATTGAGTTAATCGAATTACCATAGTACATAAGACAATTATCGTCAGCATATAACATTGTTTCGTTCTTAAAGTCTAGCTCGTGTACATTATTTATGTACATTAGAAAGAGTAGGGGGCCCAGAATAGGACCCTGTGATATGCCATATGTTATTTTAGCTGGACTACAGAGATGTTCTCCAAGTCTCACAACTTGGTAACGATTGGTTAAATATGATTTCAGTATTTTGAGCGCGCTATCAGTAATGCCAATACATTGCAATATGTTTAAGAGTTTATCGTGACTCACCGTGTCTAATGCCTTTTTTAGGTCAATAAATATACCAAGAGCATTTTGCTTTTTATCAATTTGCAACTTAATTTTGGTAACAAGATCAACCGTTGCGGTTAAAGTATTAGATTTTGGTCGGAAACCATATTGTTTAACATAAAACTTTAAATAATCAGTAACCCGGGTGTAAATGGTTTTCTCGAAGATCTTAGAAAGAACGGGCAAAACCGAAACTTGGGAGATAATTAAACAGTTAATATAGGTACCACCTACATACCTACATTGAAAAACGTCACGACTGAAACGAATTGACACCACTCACATAATAATACGACAAGCCATTTAGGCTTTAGGGTGCCAAAGAAATATACATCTTTGGCAATCAGTTAAATAGGGATTCAACTTGGAAATTTGTGGAAACTATTAAGGAAACAGCAGGTACAACCCAACCTTGAAAGAAATCACCAGGAATGCATTCTTTTTTTTCAACTTGATTAAGTATCCTTTATTCGAAGCCATTGATACTTGTAAATCATGACGGAACGTTATTAAGTAATACAAAGTGTTGTTATACTAGACATGCGCTTAGCATCCGGTGGGGTTGTCAGGGTTGGTTACAAAGCCCCCGTTGATTGGAACACAGCAGACCACTGTGATGTTAAGCCAACACTTGATCAAACAGTCACATAGTAACTCTATTGTACGAGGTATTCATAACGCTGCTATCTATATACATATTTATATATGGATTAGTCATCTCAGAAACAACACTTATGCAGTCAACATGACTTTTTTTAACTTGTCTTCTTGTTTGTTGTAGGGACACAACATACTTAACCTATTCACTTTCCTTCCATATGCAATGTTTATATTAGAATATTTTGTACATACAGTAGGCTGCGCCCGCCGTTAAGGCAGTCGAGAATGAGCCTAGTGTATGTTAACACATGCGAAAATCTTTAAGCAACTTCTTTATTTAATTATTTGGCTCAGGTTGTAATAAGTAAAACGTTACACATATATAACTATTATCTCATAAAAGGTTACTCCTAAACTGGTGAATCTGATGCTGCGATATAAAGATTAATAAATTCAGATCTAGTCTAAGCATAGACGTATTTCTCAATAGAAATGACTTTTTCTTATACGAATATCTTTTATAAAAGTATTTGGACTAGTTAGTAAAATAGAACACACTACACAAATACCTATCTATTACCCATAAAACACCTAAATTGTTGACAAGACAAATAAAACTTAAAATTGTTTTCTTAATAAAAAATAATTTTAACATAAGTAATAATAATTTTATTGCTTGGCTTATATTGTCCCTCTAAGTATAAGAAGAAGAAGTTATAAAGATGTTATGATCAACTCAATGGACAACGCCTTGTTTTAAATTCTGAGCAAGATGTGGTCTAACAAACTGTTGATCGATAAAACCATCAATGTATAACTCAATAATAAAACTATCTCTGGTATGACGTCACCGCGTGTCGTTAGAATTTCGGTAGTTTTTAAGTCTTAAGCCGACTTCAAAAAAGAGGAGGTTCTCGAT
The DNA here is from genome assembly GCA_003709505.1 of Hyphantria cunea. Taxonomy (NCBI): domain Eukaryota; kingdom Metazoa; phylum Arthropoda; class Insecta; order Lepidoptera; family Erebidae; genus Hyphantria; species Hyphantria cunea. The sequence continues at coordinate 1,819,989 of PKRV01002163.1, read as the reverse complement.
CCGATCGTAATTTTTTAGGCATTTTAATATAAATTTAAACACACTCCCAAGCCGGCTGGTCACCGTGGGGGAAGAAGACCGTTACCCTCCAACAAACGAAACAAAACAGACACGAAATGCTTATAATCTATATTTCTGCACATTGAACAAACGAACGCTGAGAAGACCAGAAAGTTTACAGGAGGTAGAGCTGGCTGTCGAAAATATCAAATGGGACATCCTGGGTATAAGCGAGATGCGGAGAGTAGGTAAAGGAATAGAAGAGAAGAGTCATTATGTTATGTTCTACAAAGGTGAAATGGCTGGACACAGAGGAGTAGGCTTCATGATAAAGTCGAAACTGAAAAAACAAATAATTGGGTTTGAAGGCATATCGGACCGAATAGCAATAGTTCACATGAACATACCGAAATATGCAAAACAGTGGACCATTATTCAAGTTTATTCACTGACGGAGCAAGCTACTGTAACAGATATAGAAATGTTTTAGGGACTCCAAATTATCATGGCTTTTGGAGCAAGCCTTACTCTCTTAGAACTGACCATGAATCATAATCCTATGACCCGGCGCCGAATGTTCCGGCAAGGACCATTATTGGTTATTTTGAACATAATGTTTTTAAGGGGCTTAAATACTTTCTCAAGGACAGTATCTTGATACACTTGCGCAGATGTTTTTAAATCTTTTCTGTACTTTTTATTGTGCAGCGGAGCCAAGGCGTTGTATTCACAAATAAAACTCTCACACAGTCTTTCTATTTGTCTATTTTCACTACACATGAACACAAGATATACAATGTACTTTATGGAATAGTTTTTGAGTTCTTTCTTAATTTTTAACACAGTTTTTATAACGCTGTAAGTCTCTCGTCGGTAAAGACCTCACTGTCTGTGCGCACCGCCTCCCAATCTACCCCCCGTTAAATAATTATGTCGGTGTACACCCTAGGCCAGAGGTTTGGCTTGAAATAGGTTTAATTTAATTTATATGATTTATTTTACAAACAAACAAGCTTTCAAGATTCGTTTCAATTTGTTAATAGCGATGCGGTTTCGAGCGTCCGATTATTCCTGTGACGCGACGATCCTTTTCCTTCTCTTTATCCGGCATGGAAACTCCAAATTACGTTTGGAGATGAATAAAAGATCTTCTTCGTGTATCAATTGTCTAAAATATAGGATTTTTGTAAACAAAATAACGACTAATCATTAAAGCGATTAAAAAGCGAATGTAATGTAGTGTGCTGTCGTGGCGTTTGGGAAGTTGTTCCACATTGGCCGTACGGTTCGTGTTGGTGGTAAAGTTCATCACGATGACAATGCGTGAGAAAAAGTCATATTTTTGCTTATTTCAATTGTAACAGCAATAATGGCCAGACTAATAAAAATATTGTTATCAATAGAAAGCTACATTATTTGTAAGTGTCATTCAAACTTCGTACTAATCTTTCGAAAGTAACGTTGTATGTCTATTACGCTTTCACGGTTAAACCGCATAATAGATTTATTGAAATTTGGCATTGAAATACTTTGAGCAATGTGGCAGATATAGTCAAATTAATTTTTGTACACACACAAACATTGTAGTACATATCATTGTTTTCTGAGTACCTACATATAATATGATTGCATTGTAGAATGTAGCTACTATTTTCAAGCTATTGGACTAATAAATAATGTTGTAGATGTTCGGCCTTCTGAAATAAGATCTGTTTTTTCTTTATCAAATGTTGATTTTAAGATATAAAAACTTTACATTGACAGCAAACGGCAATTCAAACTGTACTTTCATATTTTACATTTAATTATTAAGATAAATTAATTTACTTATAAATCTAGGAATGTACAATTTTGCACAGATCACGTTTATGGTTGAACACCAGTTACTCCTCGACATCATCTTCATGTACCAAAACGTCAGGTAACCAATGAAGGTGCACACAAACCACATCTAGCAAGTAAGCATGAAATCACTTGAATTTTTTTTTCTTTGAAAGACAACTCCCGCATTAGGAATATACATTCCTGTGTCGCGGGGATCTTTACAAACATACATGAAACGGACACAAAGTACGCCCAGACTTAGAACAACAATTTATGGATCACACAAAGTGTTGTCCACTGTAGGATTTGAACCCACAACACTTGGCCCAGTAGGAAGTGGCGTGGCGACCACTGAAACCACTAGGCCAACCGTGTAGTCAACTAAACAATTTTTACATTTAACAATTAAAACTAAACAATTGATTTTTACATTTTCTTTGCGTTACATTCGCTTTTTTTCCAGAGTCTCGAAGTTATCACATATTATTTTTATTTATAGATATACCTATAATACCTCTATTTAAATAGTAAACTTTTCAAGAGTTTTTTTTGTTTAAAACAATACCTTGAACATGTTCTTAAACATCATATGCCCCTATGTCATGTCACTGTTATGCATAAAAAAATGGTGAACTGGAAGTAGACGGATTATGCAGAAATAGGCTTACGTTGATAAGAAGGTCAACGACCGGCCTATCGGTCATGCACATACGACTCACCGTACATAATGAATTTATACGTATACAAACAACAATGTGTTTGTGTGTGTGACGAGAGTGACTGATTGAAATGCAGATGAAAATTTAATATCGTAAAACTATTTTCATTCCTTTCAACTTTGATAAAGCGATATTAAATACGACTCTAAAAGCCAAAACTGAATAATTTATTCCAATGCGATGTTTTCTGTTTAAATGAACAAAGTTGAATAGTCAAAGAGTAAATTCTAATAAAATGTCTTTTTAGTCCTGGTGGATTCATAAATCTATTATGAAAGCAATACCTGGCAATATTTAACATGAAAATGTTTTGGAGAGATTATTCCATACATGTTTGGACACTTCATAAAAACGTTCGAATCATAAAAGCGATTGAATTTAAACGTTTTTAAATCTTTATAGATTTAAAAATAGAAGACGGTCAAAATAAAACTATATTCATACTTTAAAAAATGAAACATGTTCCAAACCAATTGAAGCACAGACAATACGATAGCCGCTTTCTTCTTTTGCTGTCAGCTAACACTAATCGGTGTATTTGAAAACAAAAGAATTGGAATGAGCAGCGAGTGCTAATGGGTTTAAAAATACCGTTTTACACGAGTACAGTCCAGCACAACAAATAATAAAATCTTTAAAAGTTTATATAAGAACTTAAATATCGGCAGTGTCAATAAATGTAGGTATTCATTTGTACACGTAAATTGGAAACCGAGTGTTCTAACAGCAAGTAAACTATTTTACACGGCTTATAAATAAATCTTGTTAATTTGAAATGAAAATATTACACACATATAGTTTTACGACGTCAAATACAGATTTTCTCTCTTATTCATTCTATCATTGTTGTGATTCGTGACTGCTCATTCATCATATATCAACTATCTATGTGTCATGTCCTTTGCGAAATATGAATTGACAATGCCTAAATATGTTGGAATCATTTACTAACAGGTAATGATGTATACTTTAAAAAAGTTAATATGATTGGATTAAATGACATTAAAAAATCAACACAAATATATTAAGATCTATTTGACGAATCTTACGAAGCCCCTATAATCGACAAAGACAACGAATTTTCTTTTAGTCCTCTCACGCAACCGATAGATTTTTAATAGTAAACTTTTTTAAATCCCTTTTAAATCAATTTTAATAGCAAATTAGATGCTGAATGTGAAGGGTACAAAGTTACGTCATAGAGATAACCTTAACATCTGGTCGGGAATACACAGAGATTACATTATGGTCAAAGAATTTAACTTGTAAAAAAGTTCAAAAAAACTAAACTAAACTTTGAATTAATCGAATGACAACGGTAAGTTTTTCCCTCTGTTTCTTTCTGTTCTCACTATGATTGCTCACCAATAACTACAATAGTCTTTGTACACGAATAATGTCTAAAATCACCTCCTTTCTTTTCACGCATTAACAATGAATAGCAACTATTAATTGAAATTCATTTGGATGGTAGTACCATTTAAAAGAGTATGTATATAATCTTTAAGATTTATATACTTTTTCTTTTTATTACATCGTGGATGAGGGGAGTCGAGTAAAAGAATGATACATAATACAAATATTTACTGCAAAAAATAAAACTAGAAGTGTGTGATAAACTTTGCTCCTTCTTTACAAAAAAAAACCTTTCCATAACTTAACTTATTAGCGACATTTAGATACATCATGTGTAATTTTACTCGTGACTATGATGAAATTCAATTTCGTAGAAGCATCAGCGGCATACAATAAAAAGATATAAAATGTTTTTTGAAAATCCTAACTTAGTACACTGGTACATGTTAAAGTACCTACTAGCTTTTGCTCGCTTTTCTGCTTGCGTGTATATCTCGGTATCACGGTAATGCCTATGTCCTTCCTTAAGAATCAAAGTGTTTCCAAGCCAAGCTTCATTGAATTGGATGCAGCAGTTTAACAGTGTATGTAGACTAAGTATGAATGTAGAAGTAAACTTTAGAAATGAATTTGTTTCTTTTTACCTGACTGCGAAAGAAGGAGGGTTATGTTTTTCTGGTGTATGTAGAGCCACGGCTTGTCATATTTTTATGTGAGTGGTGTCAATAGATTCGACTTAGTCGTGAGAGTGACACCTGTATCCAAATAAAAAAATAAAAAATATTAAAAAACTTGTTAATAGTTAATTTTGAAATATTTTGTAGTTTATCCTTAGTTAAAATTTGATCATGTATATGGCTAGGAGTGCCGTAAATGCCAATCATTTTCATGTACTTATGTATGCAGTACCTATTGTTCACAATGATCATGCAAATTATTTACGGTAAATAGAATGTTATAAATAAGATAGCAAATAAACAAATACATCGTATAAGCAACTTATTTTGAAGTATTACATCACCTTCTACGATACTTTATGTGTATTAATTTTAGCGTAGTTGTTATGATGACAAGCAGTAATTGTGAGAAGTCATTGACCTGTATGATGTTTTCCGTTCTGAAATATTCCATAATCGCTCACTTTCGGGGAGTATACGTCATGTAATGTATTCAATAGAACAGACCTGGGGGCCTAGCCAACATGCTGTTTCATTCTCTTGTATACTTCTGTTTTGTCCAAGTGACTTAGCGTCGACATGACGTATGTCCCATACATTTATTTCGTTTTCCAATACCGCTTACGTTTGTAGAATATCATCTTACAAAATAGAGAAAAGGATAATGGAAAATACATCTAATAAAAAGTGATTTATGTCAATGCAATTCTACGCATCAAAAAGAACGTGCTCTGCACGAGACTGTATTGTATATATCGTGCTGGGCGCTGGGTTTGCTCTTACTTGAATCTCGAATGGCAAAAAATGTAGTTTTATGAGATGTTTGGCCATTTATTATTTTATGAGGAGTCCTGGGGTTTGAAACTGATTTCTAAGTAATGTAGCCTCTGAAATAAAAAAATACTTTTCAAAATCTATGCGTACACAATTTAATTATTTTATGAGGAGTCCTGGGGTTTGAAACCGATTTCTAAGTTTTATTAATTATTTAATTGAGTACGCATAGATTTTGAAAAGTATTTTTTTATTTCAAAGGCTACATTCCTTTGAAATGAAAAAATACTTTTCAAAATCTATACGTACTCAATTTAGTAATTGAGTGATACTATAGTTAGTATTATAAATTTTGTTTGGTTTTTTTTAGTTATTATAATTTATTATAGTTTTGCTTCCACGGCTAAACCACTGCTCCGATTTCAATAACATTTGTCATAGAGTTACTTTGATTCATAGAGAAGAAGGCTGCTCTGTACCGTGATAACCAACATACACGCTGGCAGAAGCGCGAATATATTTAAAAGTTCATTCTTTTATAAATGACTGATTTCTGAGGTAATTAACAAAAATAATGCATTTAAAGCTGAAAAATCCTTAATTTTTTTAAGTTGGTGTTTTAAGCAGAAATACAAATAAATTTAGTGAATTACAATGGCCATTCATGTAAATACGGGTCTATCACTCAGTTTGGAGGTAATACATATATTTTTTAGTAAACACCATTCATAAATAACCTTTGTCTTGAATTTGTGTTCTTTTACAATATAATAGGTAATTGTAAGTTAAGAATAGCTTATATTTAAAGTATGTTTGTAAAGGACTACTTACTAGCTTCAAAGTGATGACACCATGAGTCATGCTGGCAAATATTATTGAGAAACGTGAAAGAAGAAGTGGTTGGTGATCCTGACTTTTGAGCGCCTGAGGTCGTGGGTTCGATCCTCACCCGTGACAAGCTTTCGTGTAAAGGCACGTTCTTTAGTTCTGCGTCTGTGAGTAATTTACCTATATTATGTATGTGTTTGGAAATGTGTTTGTCAGTTGTCTCGTTGCCTTGGTGCGGGTTGGGCCAGACTTGGGATCGGACGACTAGAAATTCCTAAAGAAATCTTTTTAATAATTAACATATCAATGTTGTAATGGCTACAAGAACTTTATATTTCTAATCGATATGAAAAGTAAAGTTATTTTTAAAATTAAAAACTCGTAATGTTTTTTGGAACGATATTTTATAAATGTTTGAAGTTAGAAACATATGGGAGATTGTGTATATATGTATGTACGGTTACATTATTCCGATTGCAGAATCGTGACTGAGACGATTATATAACAAATTGATCAATCAACGATTATCAATGAGGTAATGCGTCCAAGAGAGCAAGCGGTATTTTGTTCCTCTCTACGGCTGCTACGTAATCATATTGCAAAATTAAAAAAAACTTTGTTGCTTATAATATTAATTATAAAAATGCAAAGACCTGCATCTTAAATCAGAATTATTCAGAAATTGTTATTTCATGCTAACTCTTGGTAAAACTGGTGAGACCTAAATAAATTACACCGCCAGTCAGACAACTTTATCAGAAAACGACGATGTTATTCTTATCTATACATATTTTGAATGTATTTAAAAACATTCACAGCTCTTTAGCTCTCAGCTTTACATGCATGCCCTTTAGTCCTTGTTTAGTATACTGCAGATCTGGTCTGGCGGACCTACCTGAAATGGCTCGACCATTAGAACTAGAGCACCGTTTTACGTAGAAATTCACTTTTAGTTGTCAAGGAGGCTATCCAATATCCAACACGAATATTAGTTCTTCGTTCTTCTTTCACCGATTTCTATTCTTCTTACATAAAATATCTTTATTAAAATAATTAAGTATACAGTGTATTTTTATTAATAATAACAATATTTTTCTCGTCATTCTACACTAATATTATCATATCCCCATAAACCCATCGAGTCGAGCCCGTCGAGTCAGTCGCCCCTGTTGGTCTAGCGGCTACTGATTCTGACCGCCAAATCAGAGGTAGTGGATTCTATACCCAATCAGGACGAATATTGTGTAAGAAACAGAAGCAAAATGGGCATGTATTTATTTAGAAATATATAATTTTGTTCATCAGCAGCGTAGTACAGGTTGCCTAATTCGGGATAGGGCGGCCTTGTATGCGATGTTTGAGGTTAATACTATTTGTCTCCCTTGATCTGAATATTAAGATGAGTTTTAAAATACTTAAATCCATACCATTTTTTTACGTGTGAAAATTCCTATGGGCCGTCACCCCACCGAGGTTTGCGGCAGGGTGGTGTGTCGGAATCGGACCTACTAAAACCACACGGTATGCTACTCTGCGCCTGAGGAGGGAGGGATCTAGAAACTGCTGTTATTAACACATCCGAATCCCTCCCAGCGCCTGCCCGCAATGACGCGGGTGCCGTCTGCTACTAAGATCTCTATTTAGGCGATGTACAGAACACGCGTACGTCGCCCCTTCGCGGCTGGTCTCTTAAGCGGATGGAGAGGAAAACCATTTAGATCTATACCAACATTGAGCTTTTTTAACGTAATAATCTCTGGAAATACTAATCCAATCATTTTAACATACTGAACAATTCGGTAAAATAAAGAGAACTAGAAAACAATGTCACAACCTTTCATTACTTTCATATAAAAATACATTTTAGTAGTTACTTATTTAGTGTTTAATTATCACCACCAAAATATTATATTTACAAGCAGCTGTTTATTATCTAGCCTCTTTTATTACCCGATAATAGCTTATCTAAAGATTCAATGAACTTTGATGTTATAAAGATAATATAAATATGTGTTTTGGGCGTCATTGATATCGTCCCATTAGTGGAATAATGTTCACATTCGTGAAATATCAACTTATTTTTATTAGGGAAACAAACAAATACAAAATAGATAAGAATAATATATAAGTACTTTATACGCTATATTATTATCAATGGATAATTGTTTTTTAAAGTCGCGGGGGATTTTTCAAATGCACATATTGACACAAAGAACATCCAGACTCGACCGCTTAAACCTCTAGACCATACTGCAGTCAGGCTTTAATTGAAACAATTTATAACAACAAACAAATATAATATTACGAATTTAACATTTTCAATTTGTAATAGGTCATACTCTAGAGGTCTTTGTGAAAAGATTTGTGACATTTTGTTTTAAAAACAACATTATGAAATGGACAATATGGACTGGCGCAGTAGTTTCAACGGTCGTCTCGAAGCTTCTCACTGTACCGAAGTGTTGTGGGTTCGGTATACACATAGGACAACACTTTGTGTGATCCACAAATTTACATTGAAATATATTCATTCAAAGTTATCGTTTTGACAGCTCATAAAAAGTAAGTAATTAATTGGACTAACTTGTCAACAACCTTATTAATGTTATGTAAATAACAAACTAAAAATTTAAAACTTTTGTTGAGTATTGAGCACCAGTTAAATAGGTTAATCAAAGTGATTAACTTCAATTGAAACAACTTCCTTAATAAATCATTAGTTTGCTCATTTTAATTCAGTCTTAGGGAGTTTAAATTATGAAGCATAAAAGGTATAAAAATGTAGAAAGTGCATGCATAGTTTATCCTGTAACGCGAACTCATAACAATGACCATACGGAATATACGCATATCGGTACGTAATCTAACGTTCTCTATTCCAGAGTCAGGTCAACGTACGCTGTATCGCTCATTTAGCTATAAACAAAGTTTATCGAACAAACACACACTACAACACAATAGCTGAGAACGACATTAAATTCAACCACAATAACCGTATAAAATATTTTTCAGTCGCAAATTAGATCGACGGTACACTGCCCTGCGATTATTCATAACGCTCATTCACATTTTCAAGTTAAACTTTACAAAAAGAACAATTGTTTTAAGTATTATCTATATAGACAACACCATCCAGTTTCAATTTAAGTAGACCCTCTCAGTCATTTTACCAATTAGTTTTAATCCCGTTTTCATTATACTTTAATTGAAAGAATACTTATTTTTATTTTTTTCTAAATACACGAAACAAATGTTTGCTGATATCATTTATTTGGTCGAACTCGGGATTGAACCCAAGATTTCAACATAGCGTGGATCATTTATATTATGTATATTAGATACATTCAGGATATCCACAAATTGTGTGATTACACAGTTGCCATTTATAAATATGTTAAGCTAAGTAACAAGTAATTGTTTATTTTTCTAGCTCTAAATTTTTACGCTTGTGTTCTAAACAAAAGTTAAACAGTGGTCTCTAAATGGTATCTCGAGATATGTACTTTTTTAATGATAGTCAACATTTCGTCAACTTTAGTTAAGGCTAATAAATCCATACTAGATACTAAAACATTATTTTCACCTATGAAAAAAAGAAGTATGAAGAAACGGTTGTAAGGGTATGACATTAATTCCTTCATAGAATTTATATTACCACAACCCGCACAACTGTCACGAAATGAAATTAATATCAGTTCAACTAACTTCTCCGCCTTCGTATGTCGATACGATATGATATAGTTCCTTTCGAATTTGTAATATTAGTACGGATGATTTGATTAGATTACAATTGAAATTAAGGGTAATGTATTAAGCTAAGAGATAAGAATTGAGTCAGCTACATGTAAATATGGTTTGAGTAAACATGAGTGGTATGATAATTAAAACGACTCTCCCCTTGAGCGACCTTTAGCGAGCGTATGCCGCCTTCATATTGTTACCCGACTACGGCGAAGCCAAAGAAGGATTATGATTTTGACAGGCTATGTATGTATGTATATTTTGTTTCCTCAAAGCTCTTCGACTACTTTTTCATACTTAGCATTGGACAAATGAGGTATCGTTAGAAGCATTTTAATCGTCATCTGATTTTAGGCTACTATATAACATGTCACTAAATCTAATGTGGCGCCTTCTGGCGGTCATAATAATAAATAAGCATTTGCTGTCTTTGTTCGTATGCTATGCTTGTCTGAAGCATAGAGGTATTGTTTTTAAGTGCCTTGGACCATAACAAATTACTTAAAAATCCTCGTGATAAACGATCGCTTGCAGAATTAGATAGATTAAAAAATATTTCCAGGCCCTCTTAATTTCTGAGACAGACAATTTATTATTCGGTTTGGTTTGTTAATTAAAATATACTTTGCAAATAAATTAATATTATAACGGCACAAAAACTCCTTAAATAAAAAAAAAGTAAAAACAAAAACTCAACTACGATAAAAACGTTTCATAGAAACGTATCATAACACTTTAACAACGCGTGACTTCGGCTTCTTAAATTTAAATATGTGTATCTCTGTATACTTATAATTGTGTACTATAATATCGTATCGTATGACATTATTATCAACTTGCATTTCGGTAGAGTCTATGTGTCGATTACTACCTCTTCAGTAACGTTGTTTAATTAATCCAGTGTCCTGAAAATCTTGTTTCAAACTTTATATTTTATTTTATTTTAGAACTTTATGCACATATGTACGACGGCGGGCTTAATGCCCAAGGCATTCTCTACCGGCCAATCTGCACCTGATTGGTCTAGAAATTTTGTGAGGTGGATGCATTATGGTGAGGAAAAAAATTATTTATACGTGAAGTTACACATATACATAAAAATTCAAATAAATATATATACACAGTAATATATAAACTTTATATACATACACTTTGATACACACTAATACATAAACTTTACATACGTATACTATGAGCAGGTATTAAGTTGTTTTCTAATTAAAGTTTTCCTGCCATCTCGTTAAGAGGTAGTTTTTTACGCTATTCTTAAATGAGACACGACTTGTAGACATCCTGATTTCGAGTGGGAGCGTGTTCCACAACATTACAGCCTGCATGAAGAACTAAGAGTTCACAAAGTCAGAATTGTGGAATGGACACAAGAGAAGACACTTGTTCATTGTCGATTTTTATCGTAGGATGGTAGATTTTAGTTTTTAACTTTTTTTATTAGTATTTATATCAATTTTTTTTTTTTAGTTTCCTCATAACATCTCATATGTTCAGTTGATCACAGTTAGCTTATATCACAATGATTAATTCCCGGCCAATCATAACGAGTTTGAAACCAGTTAGCCAAAATAATAAATCAACGACCAACCCATCAAAGTTCGAAATATCACATCTTTTTGATTAATGACACATATATCCAGTTAGTTGCTAAAGCATTTTTTTAGGCTTGGAGCAAATTCCACGTATTGAAGTTTCTTAGTCAAGATCTGGAAAGTAAGAATTCCTCTTACTAAAGCCGTCGGTCCTGCGACTTATCGACTAGGAGTACATCATCACTAGAGTTAGTATTACCGAACTGTTATTAGATACAGTATCGACTTATCTTTCTTACAAAGAGATGATTCTTCCCTTGTAGAGATACAAATATGTCTAACAACAGCATTAACGATCAGAATGCCATCACCGATCTATTAAATTGTGATACATCGTATGATAATGTCTCCACGAAGATTTCTACAAAAGTGATGGATGTAATATGTTTTGTATCACACCATCAGATAAAGAACTTAATCTCTAGTCGTATAGAATCGACAACAGAGGTCTGGCATACAGAACAGAGAAATAAACATTATCTGTTCTCTATACCTAGTCTCTTCCGCCGAGTTTTTGCATGAAACTCCGCATATATAAGAAACTATGGACAAATGAAAAACCTATACAAACAAACATATTATCAATCAAATTTAACCCGACTTCGGCAAAGCCAAAAGAAATGGTAATAGTTTTGGTAACAGGTTATCTAGCTTTGAAAAACTTAATCTATGTACCGAACTTTACTTTATAAGCCTTTTTATGTCATAAGCGATTAAATTAATTAATGTCACAGTTTTCCTTTTACCTTCTCACGACGGGTTATGAACATCATGGATCGTGTATTGGTGTTCTTACAATGTTGTAGCACATAATAATTCATTACTAAGTCAATATAAGTGGAAAAACAAATGTCGAGCAGTTGAGTAAATATCCGTATTGTCCTCATTTATTACATACCTACCTTAACACATGGCTGATGCAGACTAACCAAGAATGACTTGAGAATTCAATTCTTTGTTTACGATTTATATAAAAGTTTAATGGTAAAATAAATATACAGTTGTATCTAATGAGGTACCATGTGTTTCTTGTGGTAATAATGTGTGCAGGCTCAATTTGATAACATTTAATAACACTTAACGTTCGGTTTCAAATCACGGCTTTCAATACGTATATGATATAATTTACTATACATATATATGACGATTACTCGACTCGACTCCACGACTAGAGTTGAGTAGAGTTTTTTTATGATTTATTTCCATTTCTTCAAAGTGCTTTTGTCCTGTATTCACTTCCTTAGTCGGATATCAAATCCACAGGATAAAAAGGGGTCGCCACACTCCATCTTCCTAATCAGTCAACACGCTATCCTTATTATCGTTCTCGGACTCGTCAAACACTAAATTTTACACAGAATTATCTGGATTTAAAGACTTCACAGGGATAGAGTAAATTCCATAAGTTTTTCATTTCTTACGGATAAAGTAATAAAATAGAACATAACATTTATTTCAGTACCTGTTATTTACTTCGTTTTTGTGTCATCATTCACATAAAGGGAATTACCCATATTGATTATAGTATACTTCTTCTTCTAGTAGTTGACTTATAGTAGACTTTTAGATTATAGTATAGAAGGAGAGCCGCGCTTCGGCATGCATGGGCCGGGTCGAACGAAGTAATACCACGGCCTCACAGAAAACCGGTGTGAAACAGCGCCTGCGCTGTGTTTCATGAGTGAGTGAGGATACCGGATGCCAATATTCCAACCCTTCCCCTCATCCCCCTCCCCATCCCCCAAGGCCGGCAACGCACTTGTGATGCTTCTGGTTTTACGGCTGTCCATGGGCGGCGGTGATCGCTTACCATCAGGCGATACGTCGGGTCGTTTGCCCCCTATTCCATAAAAAAAGAGACTGACACAAATGCTCTGATGTCAAAGCAGCTAAGGCTGTCTATTTTTGCCAAATGTCTTGTATGATGTCATGATAATTCTAACATATAAGAGGTTAAAGCAAAAGAATTTAGGGTGGAAATAGTAACTAAGCACATAACAGCACATTACCATATATTCAGTATTGTTTGATATAATCAAAGGGTTTTTAAGTTTACACAAAGAAATGGAGAATACACAGGTGCTGACTGTATTTAGATACCGCATACCGTTTCCTAATGTTTCGATGTTTACTTTTCGCTCTATATAAACACAATTCAAATTTTATAATGTCATTCCGACTGGTGTTGCTTGTCCCACACCAATGTACATTATGTCAACAGTAGGCTTAATTGCTTCGTCGTGTTGTAAGCAACTTCAGGTACATTGCCCTATACTATGATTAAGAAGAGTAAGCAGTCATCAACATCTATGTAGTAACATTAGTCAGCTGACTTTAGTAATCCACAGCTGGTCATATGCCACTTCTTAGAACAGCGATTTAACCATGTTTGTGTATTAACACTAAAGACAAGAATTACATACAGTTCTATTAAGTAATATTTAGATATTGCTGATTGTTAAAGGACTGTTTTGTGCTATTGAAAATATAAGAGGCCAAGCGAACTTCGCACCGCCATATTTTTTTTGTGAAAAACTTTTTTTAGTAATTTTAAATTAAATTCATTTATTAAATTAAATTATGTTTTCTATGTACTCTTAGTATAAAATGTTCGACATATACTGTACTGGGTAAAGGCTCTGCATCTCTTTACATGTTATGACTCTTATGTATGTACTTAAATATCACTGGTAAGAACACATAAATCACAGGATGACAAAGAATAAAACATTGTGCTTGATGTTTTACTGTTTAGGTTTAAATGCACCAATAATTTGGTATTTTTCATACAATTGAGAAATGACAAAAACGTGTAGGTATTATTATACCTGATTTATTTATTTTTTTACAAGTAAATATTCTATGTATGAGTATGGCAAAATATAAAACTTGAATCATAAAGAATGCATCATTGATGTTTCTAATTGCCTTAAAAATAATGATGCAATTGATAACAACAATAAAATTATCGTTGAATAGTTGCATTTAATAATTGTTACGTAAATGGTGATTACTATTGCAATTACTGGTGTCGTTACGATGCAAACGTAATAGGCTATTATTGTTCAGTTAATGCCTTCTGCGTGTACACACATTGTATGCGGGCGGAACCGGCACTAAAATGATTATAATTAAGTCAAATCTTTATTACAAGTAATAAAGGAGAAATAGTAAATGTCGATGTACTCAGTCACATGGAGAATAATAAAATTTCTCAGATTAATAATAAGATTCGTGGATATTGTCTCGATTTTGAGTAATTACCTTTCTCCATAGAGCAACACGCGCTACGGAACGGAGGAGACCAAGTATGCCATAGCGTCTTTTTTTGTAAAAAGCAGTATGTCATTTTTTGTGAGGGGAAAATCTTTACACATACACATTTTAGACTTACATACAAAAAAATGATTTTGTATAAATGACTATTGAGCCTGTCACTACGAACACACACAACAGTTAAAACAAAACATTTCAAAGTTCCCGCTCACATAAATACATTCAATACAGTGTAACGCGTTGGCCCATTTGGGCTTATATATTGACATATCGAATAGCTTGCGTATGGCTATTCCCTACTGTGTTGCTTTATACTCTTCGTAGATTTTTTAATACCTGTCAACTTTAAATTGTCTAGATATCACGACTCATGAGATAAAGACTGGTGACAGACAGATGGACAGACGGAAGGCGGAGTCTTAGTAACAGGCTCCCGTTTTTATCCTATGGGTACGAAACTCTAAAAAAAGATAATTTAATATCATCACTAAATTCTCCAAATTTTTCATTAACGCACTCACAAAAATACACAAAGCCACAGAAACGGCGGTTATAATATTGTAAATAGGTTAATCCACTCTTAAAATTGTTTCAGGAAATGTTAATACTGTGGATTATAGACGGCGCAATAAATCTTAATGAGTCAGTTTTGATGAACAAAGCAGCCATTGAAACACGTCATGATACAAACTAGTAAAGTGCGTCATTAACAACAAGTCTGGGTCAAACGATTAATTAGAAATTATGATTAAAACTTTGATGTTAATTCACATGTAACCTTAAACATTAAGTTACACACACATAGAGCTATCAAAAATGCCTGAATAAACATTAACATTTGATTCATAATCTCAAGCTTTTTTCGAAAACTAGATTTTGTTTTACGTTCCGCCTGAGTAAGATACGTTCAGTTACGATATATATATATATATATATATAATGTGTATGTATGCCTAGATAATTAACACCCAGATACAGAAAAATAATAGAGTTAATCATCATTATCCAAGCGTTAGACCCGGTTGCTTCTGGTGAAGTATATATATATATACATAAATGAAATCAAAGTGTCTGTTTTTAATTTCAAATTATCAACTTTTTGAACAATGAATGCAATCAAACAGACAAAAAAATTAAAAAACAATTTTTGTCCTTTTTCGTCTTGAAACGGCTGGACTGGTTTTGACGGGACTTTCACTTCACTAATAAGTAGTTGATAGTATAAGTAGTAGCTTGGGTTACTTTTTTAGGGCTATCGGGTATTACCGTGGGGCTAGTATACACACATATTATTGTAGACACTAGTCTACAATAATATGTGTGTGTAGAATACAGGTATAACTAGGTTCATAAGTGATGTGGTTACCATTGTACAGGATCTGCCTAGTTTGTTATCAGACCGTCTTTTATGAGATGTGTGAAGATCTTATTATTAGTATCACTTAGCGCTATTTAAAAACAAACCACATCATTGGCGCAAAATCTCGTTTCTTTAAATATTTGTACATATTTTACACGAAGCTTAGTGCATTCAACCGATATGACCGCGTGAGCCATGTCTCTCCATGCAGTGTAAATAAACAACAGGAAAAATATAGAAGAAATCCCTCCAATTCTTAGTTTTCTGCACTTACGCGTTTTACTTACTATTTATATAATATTATACTCAAGACCATGTATTAATATTCATTTTAACGAGAAATATTAGTATGTCCGGGTTTTTCAGGTTCAAATATAAATCAATTCGTTATTTCCAAATGGCACACAATAAGGAAGCAATGTAGTACAAAAACTTATATTACATTACTACGAGTAGATTCTTTAGCAGAACCAGTGAAAGAACTCTGCAGTTTTCACGATGATGACCAGTTTGTTTATATCATAGAACTATGGTGCCACAAACTGAATACAAAATAATAAGCTAAGTTATGCTTTAACATCATACCTTGTGTCCTGTTTTACATGTTTATATCTGGTCTACAGTGTCAAAAACTACAGAAAAATATAACCGGCATTTAGGCCTTGTGAATTGCTTTCCACTTTTTGTTCTTTTCTCTATTAAGGTTGATTTTTAATGAGCCTATTGCCTTAGTGGTTTGCAATTTCGACTGCTAAGCTAGAGGTTAGTGCCTGTGATGCTGGGGCAAATAATTGAGTAATGAACACGATAATTATATGTTCGTAAATATATAATTTTGTTTATAAGTATGGTTACTTTAGCACAGGCTCACATAATGTAAAAGTGGGCAGATCCACGGGTAGGCATCCCTCAATCAACATCACTCTTCAAAACATGTAGTGACATGAAAAGGGTGGAGAGCTTCTGGGACAGTCCTATCAAGAGGTTAAGTACAGTAATGACCCGACAAAACAAACAAATATCACAGGCTATGCCTGATGCGTTTGATGTATAAAGTTATTATTATTAATAAGATAGATTCTATATACATAGATACTAAAATAATATCATAGAAATATATTAAAAATATCATATCATTAGATACAAAGTATTATAAGATTATAGATATCACTTTAAAACTTTCCCATATCTACTTGCTAATAAAAAGGTAATTATTATAGTAGAAACGTATAATTATGATTGTAAATAGGTTCCGGAACCGCTAATAGGGCACCATAGTCAGTTGATGACCACGACTAAGTTCGTCAAAACGTCACATAATTTTAAGATGTGTAATTCCCACCAGTTTTTGACTACCTACTATTTGAGGCCACTGTTACAACACTCGTGAGATGAATAGGGATGGTGACGCTATTCTAAAGTTCTCACTACACGACTTCAAACTGAATTAACTAAAAATTGAAATAAAATCTAATTTGACTGGTATATAATGTATATGGGAGAATGTTTTCGGATGTGATAGTTAAGTTTATCAATAAAGTATCACTTTGCAGAGAATTGCACTAATACAGTTTTATAACACTATTGTGTGTTTTACTATGATTGTAAATAGGTTACGTTTGATCCTGCTTCCATTATTTTTAATACATTTTGTAATATAGTATGCTGGTATAGTATATGTTTGTAGGTGTTAGTAATAGACACGTGAAAAGCATCAGGTACCGACGAGCATGTATGCAGCGATTGTTGAATGCAAAAGAAGTCAAAGAGGTATTACAGGACCGTAGTTAATAAGAAATCAATTTTGTTTCTACTCCCTCTGGGAAATAAGCGTGGCTTTTTTTTAAGGTGGCATATAGGTCGCAAACGAGCAGACGTATCGCCTTATGGTAAACAATTACCTCCGCCCATGGACACCCGCAACACCAGAGGAGTCATAAATGCGTTGCCGGCCTTTTAAGGAGTACGGTATTTTCTTGTAAAATTAATATGTTCTAGTAATAAGAGAAACACTAACAATCATTGGTCAAATCCGATTTGTAAACACTACTGAAAACCGCAAACTTTTTAATTAATGCGTACTGCGTATTAAAATGAATCACTTTGAATAAGACCATCACGAGAGACATAATATGATATTTATTTGTCTATCGTACAATTTAAGGAAAAGTCAAGAGTTTGTAGACGTAAAATATGACTCATTAGCTCAAATCATACAAAAAGGTTAAATACAAGGTTAAAGTGACTAAGAAAAATTCAGAAAAAATCATTTATTTTAATTACTGACCAATAGTGATTCCTTTTAGCCACGCAGTTAAGGATCTGGGTATACAGATTGACTGACCTCTCGATTGGCGTGCACAGGTACTTACGTGAGTCAGAATGTAACTGGAAACCTACAACTACTATACAGCCTCAAGAACTTTCTACCTCCTAAAACTATGCTTATGCAGTCCATAATCATTCCGTTAATCGACTATGGTAATGTATGTTATTTCGACCTGAATGCAGACCTCCTCAATGGGCTAGACCGCCTTCTTAGTAACTACAGTAGGTTCATTTTCAATCTTCGCAAGTATGTCCATTTCTCTGCCTACGTTCCCAATCAAATTGGTTAACTATTCGCCAGCGCCGCAAACAGCAAGCTTTGAATGTTCTATTTTCATTGCTTACCTCCCATCCTCACCTACTTACTGTGCTCTCCACCTCCGTTTCCTATCCTCTAATCACGAAAGAATTCTTTGCTCAGAAAACAGCCTGCTTCTCTCATACCCCTCGCACAATTCAGACTTCGTGAACTCTTCGTTCTTTATCCAAGCAGTACTACTCTGGAAGCTGGAGCGCCGCTTGAAATCAAGAAGTCCACTAACCGTTTTGTATTTAAAAGAAGGTAACATGAGCTCTTTCTTAATGATATGTTAGATTTCTCAATAGTGCACAATATGAATATAATGTAAATTGCTTTGTATGTATGTAATGTATGTAAACATATGTAAGTACAGTATGTTTTATATTTATATTTATATATGTATGTTGCTTATTTATGTATGTCTAATGTATATCTTGGATCCGAAGTTGTATAACCTATATACGCCTACCTCGCGAAATTTCAACACCACCCTAAGGTTGACTGATAGAGAACGCTCAGATCATTAAGTCCGCCGATGTATAAAAGTGCATAAAGATAGAAATAAATAAATAGTGTGTGAACAATAACATTAATAAAATATCATGAATAATTACTAAGAATGTCAATGACATACATAATCCAGCGTAAAATATTTTCTCTTCAAAACAGCTCTTGGAAAAAATAGGACATAGGATAAAATGTAATCCTTCTCGAAAAAAGACGGCCCCTAGGGAACATTAAATACAGCAGACGTTCTCTTGTTTAATAAAAATAAAAGAAAAAATTTTGAAAAAGAGCGTCGCTAGGGGCCAAGATGATACAGCAGAAGTTCAAGACAAAACAGTTTTCCTAGTAGTAATTTGTCTGGACTATTGATATATTCACTTCTTCAGGACATTCTAATTTCGATCCCTTTTGTTTATCTCTACTTGCAGATGTAGACGTTCTGTTGTTTCACGAACCAAAATGCTTCCTGGTATTCTCTTCTATTTCGACTTTCCAGTTCGTCA
Organism: Hyphantria cunea; assembly: GCA_003709505.1. Classification (NCBI taxonomy): domain Eukaryota; kingdom Metazoa; phylum Arthropoda; class Insecta; order Lepidoptera; family Erebidae; genus Hyphantria; species Hyphantria cunea. The sequence continues at coordinate 1,800,191 of PKRV01002163.1, read as the reverse complement.
AGAGGTAATTACTACCTTAAACTCCTTTTGTTTATTCTTTGCGAATAATTCTTGACATTGAATTAATTCTTGGCAGTGTTGCTTAGTGAGAGTAAGATAAGTGTAATGACACAAAACTGAGCAAATAATTAAGAATGAGGCCTTTTTTGATGTCTAGTTTGCAACGCTAAATTTTTTATGGACATGGTTGAATAAACCACTTAATAAATAAAGAACTCAATACTTATACATTTAATATCCAATCACGTTCTTAAATATATATATATATTATTAAGCCGTTAGATATATACGATATTTATCTAATATTATTTCCAAATAAGAACCAAAGTCACGATTTTATTATAAGTGTTATGACGCATTGTGAATAACAAGTATAGTTCTGTCATTGTCTTGTCTAGTTTTGGTCTACGTGGCCAATAATCGAACCGTTGGAATACAAAGGACAGTTACACAACCAATGCACTAACTTTAAATACGAAAAAGAATAGATAATAGAAAAGATAAAGGTATTTTTGTGAGACTGGCGAAAGAAGGAATGCCTATAAATTCATTCGGATTCTATAGGGTTGTGTACAGCCGAATTAAAGAGGAAGAAACCCTTTAAGAATACTCGGATGTCTCTCTCATCCGTCCTGGGTCGATGATTGCAAAATTGGTAGACGTATCAATATTTTTTTTACTCATCCTACATAAGTATGTAATGTAATAAAATGAATTAATGGGTAAATATAGTCATATGCAGATTCTGATCTACTGTGTACTGTACTGTATTGTGTGTGGCTAAAATTACTATGTATGTATTTTCTTGCTCCTTGAGACCCTTATTTTTAGAGTGGACTATAAATTTTAATTAAGGTAATTACCTACTAACAATCTAACAGAAAGCTGTTGATGTCACATATTAAATAATAGGAGTTGTTATACAAGTAAAACTCAAAACACATCCAGTCCTAATCAAATGTATAATTTGGAATTTTACCATTGCGTTATTTAAATTATTACAATTTTGCTTTTTTATATTTTTACTCTAGGTTTATTTCTATTCAAAACATTTATAAAAGCAAGATAAAACATAAAACTATTGATATAAAAGAGTTAATAAAACATCGTTTGAGACAATAGTAGGCTTATTAACCTCTGAAAGGCATAGACAATTCTTACTTTTATGGTTTATCAATAAAACATCAACTCATCATATAAGTACGTCATAAAAAGTTTTAGAGGTTGACTTTGAGCCTATTTGTAAGTAATGAAAGAGTGTAAACACCCTATTAGCTATACAATATTTTTTTGTCCGGTTATAAAAGGTATTGAATACATTACTTAAAGTTTTGATTGAGAGCAACACTTACAACAGAGAGGCAGACCGGCTATATGTATCGCTACGTCATGTGTACTATATATATATATATATATATATATGTATATATATATATATTATATATTGTAACATGTAAAGTGGTATGGCGACATATGGTCATTGGTAATATTTTTCTTTAATAATGTAAATCTTAGATATATATTAAATTTACAATTCATACATTATTTCCTGTCGTAGGCTCGCAGGCCTGTTTTAATTATTTAAAGTTATTATTTCACTCTTATTACTTTTTATAAAGAATTTCGATATTTGATCATCTTGACGTCATCCTTTACATTATAACCTTAATACCTACAGACAGACAAAAATTGTAAAATAACGTTATTTCGCTATACGTGCCGTGTATACATACATACGCATTTAGTATAAAGTGGTTATTTTATTATTACAAACAGACACTCCAATTTTATTTATTTGTATAGTTTAGGATACTTATTTCGTGACTAACGCTCACTTTATATTATTTTATTTTCTTAGTATTTCCTGCAAAGCTTGCATGAAGCGGACTTAATGCCAAATGGCATTTTCTACCAGTCAATCTTTGGATGGTTTAGTAAAGGACGTGGTAGATGCACTTCTCTTATGAAGGGAAGTTATCGACAATAAATATAAGACACAATTAACTTTAAAAATACGTAGGTAAATATTTATATAATACTAGTTGACTCGGCGAACTTCGTACCGCCATATTTATTTCTGTGAATATTTTCTAAATTACCGAAAGGTGATAGAAGGGTAAAAATTTAGGACTAAATGTACCTATTATATATAAACATTAAAAAAAACCAAAAAAAAATTGTGTGGAAAATAAAATTTGGATTAACCACCGTTAACACTTAGGGGTGTAAAAATTAGTTATAAACCTATTCTTATGCCTACCGAATGCACATATAAAATTTTATCAAAATCGTTCAAGCCGTTTCGGAGGTGTATAAACTAAAACTGTGACACAAGAATTATATATATTAGATACATAGTGCATAAAATATATGAATTTATATTTAAGGGAATGAGATTATGAAGATATTTCTACTACTTGTTTCTTGTAAATTTCTCTGATTTTGGCTTTAACCGTATCACAGTTTATTTCCTGATCTCAAGTCGTATCACCATTATCTCAGCTATATAAATGAAAGTTAGCAAATTATTAATATAAACGCTTAAGATTAATTTAGAAAATAACATGATGATTGACGATGTCTGATTTACGTTATATAATAAATATTATATAATCACGACGGTGACTATTAGCAATCCGTCTACTATCCACTTCTATGTTTGCCTAGTCTTGCACAGCAGGGTAACATAGTGAAAGAAGGAAATGTCGGTAACTGTTCTAATCTATTGTGTTCTCTTTTCCATTGTACGTTTGTAGAATGCATTCTACAATATTTTTATGCTGGTGGTCTATTTTTTCAGAAAATCGTATGTATGTGTTTAGAATGGTAGTATAGTGCCCTAACCACTATCCTAAATAATATAAATTAATTTATAAGAGTTTTTGTTTGTCACTTACACATTTACTGGTAGGCCGATGATGACGAAACTTAGATACGCTTTGTAAGAAGTTTAGTAAACGACGTGAAAAAATACAGTTAATTAGAAATAAGAAAACGTCAAAGTGCAGCGCAGTAAAGTACTCTTAAAGTACTTCAAAAAATTAGAAGAAAATTGAATAAGGAAGCTATTTCTAGGGTATAGTACCCGAAGGGTAAAACGGGACCCTAATACTAAGACTCTGCTCTCTGTCCGTCCGTCTGCAGGCTGTATCTCCTGAACCATCACATGATTTTTTGCCGCGTTTATAGATAATAGAACGGAACCCTTCGAGCGCGAGTCCGTCTCGCAGTTGGCCGGTTTTCATTAATTTCATACATAGTGTGTTAGTTTGCGATGTGATACATATACATAAAGAACAATAAAAAACACATTTAATCTAAACAAGCTAGTGGTTTATTTTGTTTTTCAAGATAAGGTGTGAGTCTAGATATTTAATTTGTGAAATTGACATAGATTTCTTCATAAATGGAACGCTTAGTACCGATTAGTACCGATATACGTATTAAGTGATTTTCTGACCGGAAAGATTATTACCGATATATGTATTAAGTGATTTTCTTATAATAAACCTCCGACTGATTTCGGCCATGGCGACCTCTTCGACTTCGACTCAAATCTCCGTTGATGCCAGCGGAGATGGCTCACATAGCCAATCTTCGCTGCAAAGTCCCGCGTACAATGTTAATTTATTATTAACTATGTTATAAAAAATAGCTGAGGGAGTACGGTCCCTAGACTGCTCACGTTTGGCGTCGAGGTCAGCCAGATGCTTCTCTTTGAACTCGCGCACTTTACTCTCTATGTGCCCGCGCCATTCTGACCGCTGCACCGCCAAATTCTCCCACCGAGAGGGGTCAATGTTGCATCATTTCATGTGACGTTTCTGCACATCCTTATATCGGAGGAGTCGCCCACAGCGATTTCGCTTGCCTTCCTCAAGTTCAGAATATAGGATCAGCTTCGCCATTCTTTCCTCCGCCATACGAGCTACGTGACCGCACCACCGAAGCTGACGACGCATTACATTGACTCGTCTCAGAACTTTGGTGTTTCGCACGCGATCTGTCCATCTTATGTTTATAATTTTTCGTAGGCATGTCAGGTGAAAGCGGTCCAATGTGCGTATTTAATGACGATACAAGCACCACATCTCAGAGGAGTATAAAAGGTTCGGCAGTACAATCGCCACGTACAGCGATATTTTAGTGGGCAACTTTATATCGTGCGAGCAGAGTACCTTAAAATACAGTCTGCCGAATGCTGCAATTTCAACCCCAATTCTGCTGTTGAATTCGGCGTCAAGGTCACACTTAGACGTTACAGTGCTCCCCAGCTATCGAAATTTGTGGACTTGCTTCAATAGGTCGCCACCAAGTTCCATGGCCGGTGTCTCGTGACGATGTGTATCGAGTGACAGTACTTCCGTCTTTTTGACATTAATCTTTAGGCCGAACTTGCAACACGTTTGTTGAAAAACGGACATCAATTGTTGCAGATCGTGTGGAGATTCTGCTAGGAAACACAAGTCGTCAGCTTATATAATATTTGTGATTACTGTATGTGAAACTTTTGTGCGTGCCCTTAGTCTTCCTTTTTGAAAAGACAGCCGTCTGTGGGAAATCGTATCGTAATCGTAATCGTGCGCTCCTTTGGAGACTACTTTTATTTTTTGTTTATTTATTTATTTATTTTAACTTCATACACACATGTACAACTGCTGGTAAGTGTCCGCTAGCCACTGCATATGGTACCTGTCTTTTAGTTGACGAGCCAGGTTACGCAATCGTAAATCACTTTCTTTGACTGTTGGATAATTTTACCACTCCGTTTATGCTGTTACAGAAGATTTCAGTGCTCATCCAACGCGGCACTGAGATTTGAGTCATTTTCATCAAACTAATCTTCATTACGTCGATTCCTCGAACCTAAAGTAAGTTTTGCGGTTTCTTGATGACAGCGTACCCCAGTCAGTATCCATATTGTTGGTCTTCTTGGAGTTCATTAACCTGTCGGCCAAGGTTTCGACAAATTTATCCCTCACTTCGCTATCATTCCAGGGTACTCGCTTTGTCACTTTGGATCTGTGTGGTCGAGGGAGGCGCAGTCGCAGTTTAGTGATAACTAGCTGGTGATTGGTCCAGCAATGTCCGCCACGTCACACGGGCAACGTTTTTTTGGAAATACATACATATTATACACAGAAAACACTCAAGCTCTGAAATAAAAATTTGCAGATCATACAAACATTTGGTCCGAGCTGAGAATCGAACCCGTGACCTCAAGCACAGCAGACGCATACATTACCACTACACCACCGAGTTTAAGAATGTGGCACTAACAAACAATAACACTCTACAAACAATATGCACTCAAGGGATTTATCGTTAAGAGTTGCTTTGTTCTGCCTCGTACAGTAAAATAATTTTGGCTTGTGCCTCGACTTCTCTTCGACTTGTAAAATGGAAGATTATTTGCATCAATGGTTATGTGCTAACTTGTCTTTGAGGAGGCAGTGAAATAATGAATAGCTATCAATTGTAGACAATTCGTATTTATGAATACATTTCTAGTATAGAAGTTATAATGAAAGGAGGTCGTAAGTTAGATAAAGCATTAATTTATTGCTTGTGAACTGGACACTGAGTTTTATTAATGTTACTGTTCAACAAATAAGCAACTTATCATAATATTCTTAATTATTGAAACGAACTATATTTAAGTGTCCTTAACAAAACAAATAAAGATGACGTAAGATTTAAAAGGTCATTCTACTACAGACGTAATGAGACGTAAAATAGTAAAACAAATGACTAACATTACATGAGTTTGAAGACGCTATGTAATTCTGAAACTCAAAATTGCATAGACCTAGTGTCATCATTATTATCGGTCTATTGCAGTCCACCGCTGAACATAAACATCTCCCATTGCGTGAAACTTTGATCGTTTTTGGGCTTTTCGCATCCAGGTCCAGTAAACCATCTTGTGCAATCGTCTACCTATCCTGTGGACGTCCTACATTAAGTTTACCTAGTTTCATTCATTATTTAACGATGAATTCTTTCACAATTTTTACCAAAGCCCTAGAAAACCAAATTTACTACGGCAAACTTGTCGTTTATTAGCTCAACTTTCCTCCGCCGAGAGAGATATGATCACAGTTAAGACATTAAATTGCTTTTAATGACCCGTAATAGGTCTTAATTCTCTTTATGTTCGTGTTATATTATGACAATAGTTCTTGACTGAGTGTACTTGAATATATAGACTTCCTTTAGTGGTTAGGAAAGTTAACTCATGAAGCTGTGTATTCTGAATCTGGATTAGAATACTGCTCGGCCAAGCGAAAAATAAGACAGATATTGCCCTAGTAAAAGTCTCATCAGGTTGAGGCCAGATATTAGCGGTTTTATGCAAAATATTGCATCATAAATCGTCACCGTCACTAAATATATAAATAAATGTTTGTTTGTATGTCCTTTGTAGAATTGTTATCAATCAATAATCAAACCAATCAGCAGTGAAGGCGTATCTTGTATATTGCGTTTGAACGAAAGCGTGCCTTTTATATCGTGGTTTCATTTCCATAAAATTATCAATCTACGTTTGTTATGCCGTAATTTCTTGAACATTGCAGTTAAGAAAAACCACCACGAACCGGTCTGTACGGTCTTGATTCAAATGATATATGAATAACTTAAAACCTCATCTTATTTCTTTAACTCGATCATTTGAGATAACCATTTAATAACGCCTATATACTGGAAATAAATGCTTGCACTCAAGCTCTTATAAGTGAGCGTGACACAAAAAAATGTATAGACGATTTTACCTGGGAAGATTTGAGTTAGGTACAGTCTTTATTTCTACTTCAAAAATTATAATTCTATGAACTAGTAGAATGCAAATACGTAGAGTTTTTTTCTGCATTTTAAAATCCAAGTGTGAATAGGATGTCCGGAATGCGGTTCGTTCGCAGAAGCATCATAAGGGGATCACATTTCGTAGGATTTTTAAATTTGTAACACTTAAATTTTCCATATTTTTTTTCCACCTCGTTAGTTCTAATTGAACTAAATACTTAGGTAAAATGATGTACATCCCTTTTTTCAGCCCTCCTCTCTCTATCTCTGATGATACATTTAAAACCACACGGTATGCCATTTTGTGCCTAAGACAGGAGGGATACCTATTCGGATGGTTATTTATTCCCCATCTTTTGCCCGTGGCACCGACCGCGTGTTTATCGGTTATCGCGGTAAAAGTAGTAGAATGAAAATATCTCCATGTCAAATTTCATTAAAATCGGTGCAGCGGTTTAGCCGTGAAAGTGAACAGACGAAGTTACTTTCGAAGTTGAAATATTAGTATAGATGTTATTATAAATAAATAAATAAATAAATATTTCCGACATCTAACACACAACGCCATCTAGTCTCAAACTAAGCAGAGCTTGTATTGTGGGTACTAGAGAACTGATATAATACTTATATACTTTTTTTTTGTAAATACATACATATCATACATAGAAAACACCCAAACTCCGAATCAAATATTTGCAGTTCATACAAACATTTGATCCGACCCGGGAATCGAACCCGAGACCTCAGGAACAGCAGTCGCGTACGCTACCGCTGGGCCACCGAGGCAGTCAAAAAAATAAATATAAATATTATAAATCTAATTCAAAAAAGTAAATCTTCTTTAATATTAAATGACAGTCGTTTTCTAATCCGCAATATCTCCCTTTGTACCGTATTTAGGTATATATACAAATAACCACAAGGACCTGGACAAATCAAAGAAAAGCCAATGTACTCAATACCTACGCAGGAATATACAAGTTCTTACACAAATCGTGATAACTTCGCTATAATTGTGTTGTTCGTGCATTCGTTTAAGCGACTCCAGTAAACAGGAAAATAATAACGTGTCTATGTTTATTGTTAATTTTCATTCGTGTAGCAGCTGTGATCAATTTGCTATACATGACTCCGGGCGCAAGGACAATTTGTGTCCAAGGGCTTCGAGTACGGTCAGAAAAGGATTTTTAGTTCAGTGGTTTTTGTACGCAACTTCTAGAATATAGTTAGTCAGTAATGAAATTAGCATTTTATGTATATTCTAAATGAAATGGAAAATAATATTTTCTCTTTAGATTTAGACTATTTAGGTTTATGATTGTAATTACAATTAACAAAATTGTTGCATAAATACATACAAATAGAAAATAAACTTTTTTTAGTTCTTAATAAACCAGTAATTGCCTAGTGTAGTAATTGCCTAATTGCTTAATGTAGATATACCTGACAACATAGGATATTTTATGTGTACGTTTATGGGTAAACAGGCTAGCGAATCATTAATGGGAAATGCGTTGCCGTCATTAGATTCCCTTCAAACAGAATTAGGCGGAAATGTGACTCCGGTAACTTTACTCACTCAGTGGAAAGCAACGAAAATAACGCTTGACATGGATTTTTAATTAAAGTGATTTCAGAATCGGAGTAATACCTCCGATTGAGTCCGGACTTGACCTCTAAGGTTTCGTCTCCACGTTCGTGAGAATCGCATCAATATGATCGTCATACCATGTATTTCTACTTACTTGACCTTTCCGTTATAAGTCCAAAAATATGCTGAAGGAATTATCGCTCGTTCGTGGAGATTACCCGACGATAGAACCGTTCGTGGTCGGTCCCTTACGAAATCGCCGATTAAAAGAATGGCACGAAGATAAAATTGTCGTTATTTTTTCGTCTGTGGAGACGGCTCCCAAATGATCCGAATTGCTTTACCACGTTTAGTTAGTTTAAAACATGTATTCTCTAGAGCACTAAATTATGAAGTAAGCACTTAACAATATTTTATATTGCAATTGCTTAAATTTTCGTGGAGATAAATACCAAAAGTAGGTCAAAATAAGAATATGTTTAAAGCAATAAAAAAAGATAACGTATTCGAAATATACCTAATGATTTTGTGGTTCACGATAAAACGTATTACATACATATATTTCAAAGATAGGTATGTGTTATCTGAAAGTGGTATTACTAATAAACATGACCTAATTTAAAACTGAAATTCGATATTTAATATATCTGGCCCCTAAATTATATCATAAACATAATTATTGACAGTATTCGGTTTAAATTACAATTGTAATGTTACATAATTATGATAAATGAATAACAATAGACTTCTGGCGAAACTAAGTCCATATCCAAACTAATATTATAATTCGAAAGTAACTCTGTCTTTGCCAGAGATACTTTGATTCATGAGGAAACACATAGGCTACTTTTTACAGTGATAACCGACACGCACGCGAGCGGAGCCGCGGGCAAAAGCTGGTCTCTAATATATCGATAGCCATAAAAGTAATAACAAATATCTGTAAATTGAAATTATTCATAAAACTTTTAATGGCTGTCTGTACCAGTATTCGAACATGAAGTATCGAGTAATTTTATTGTGATGCCCTGAAAGACACTTGTTCAAATGGCTCGGTTCTGTGGTTAAGTCTATAGAGAAAGAAAGTTTTTGTCTCAAAGGCAGTTTTTATACGATGTTCTATAATTTTCTTTAATAAAGTAATCCTTTTAGAATTATTTCCAAATTTTACTTATCCTAAACGTTGTCAATGTTGATGTAGTTTAAATAAAACTATTTCCTAGCTTCCTTTGCAGGTGATTTAAGAGGCTATACCATAGTAATATCATTAAGTGACTATTGAGACATCATGATATTATTCGGAAAAAGGTGTTGCGCAGGAGTATATGGTAATTCCTTCATTGAACTTTCATAATATCCGGCATACTCTTGATTTTATTCCAACTAAAAATAAAGTGAAACAAATAGTAAAATCTAAAATAAAGTTGTGGAATTCTATCCAATGATAATGATAGAAAATCACACCACACAATTTGTTAAAAAACACTTTTTAAAAATTGAAATTGTTATTTTCACTTTATATCAACTACCAAACTTCATTATGTATATTTTATTATAGCGCTCATATGTTTATTGTCCTGGGTATAATTTTGTACAAAAACTCAGATTTTCAGGAGCGAATATAGCGCATAAGCTACATACTGTGTGAATATTAAACTACTGAAAATACAACGTGTACCTATTTCTTGGGAAATAAATTATTTTTGATCCCATACAATATAGAACTATTATCGACAACTTTACTTTCATTTTAAACTTTTTAAATTTGCTATTTGAAACTAAATGCACGAGTTGTACAAGGGCAGACTTATTACCATGAGGCTTTTCTATCAACCGGCCGACGGTGATGTACAATTATGATGCGATAGGTGAAAAGATTAAATATTTTTGTCATAGTTCACTCTTATTTATAGCTTACATTATCTTACATTGTTATTGAAACCTACATTCGGTAAACCTAGTACATATATTTCGTCTGCTCTTAAATACTGTTACATATTACTTATAAATATTACTTTAGAACTTGGAATCTGTCATTTTTATACGATTGTTCATTGTGTTTTCTTATTTTCTCTCCAATATATTATAAAATATTTTGTGAAAATATTAAAATGGAGCTGGGTGATAAAGAGAACCGAATCGCTGTGATTCCATTATATAAAGTAGGTATGGAGCTAAATATTTTTTTTAATTCTCTCTACGCTTGAAGTCAATCTACAATAATACAGAGCCAGGTACACACCTGGCTCTCTGTATTATTGTCGATAGGTACAATGAAACCTCCTCTGTTTGTGAAAGAAAAAGATCTGGCCGTCCACGTCCGTATTGTTCGTACGGCAATTGCGATCCAAGCGATCAAAGCAGTAAGGGAAAGAATTCGAAGAAATCCTATTTGAAAGCAAAAGATTTTATCTTGGGATTTGAACATAGTACCTAGACCTGTGTCGCGTATTTCAAAAGATGACTTAGGACTTACATACAATAGGAGATGCTTTGACTATTTCTAAACTAATAATTAATACTAATATTTAATACTACTTAAGCGGTCTGCAAAGGGAGGATACAGTTTTTTTTTGTTTCGGATAAGATTTTTATACAATAGATCAATATTTAAACAAAAAAATGACCGTATTTATGCTGAAAGCTCTAAAGAAGCTTGGTCAAAATTAGTCAACAGAGAATAACGTGGGCATTATCTGAATTCGATGTTGGTTTGGTGGGGTGTTAACAATGAAAGAGTGTCTGAGCCATATTTTTGAGAAATAGGTATAATAAAATCGGCACAGGTGTATTAAGATACCATTCTTGAGAAAGTAGTTAGCTTCTTAACAACACAATGTTCAATAACCAAGAATGTTCCTTTCAGCAAGACTTGGCGCCGGAACATAAAATTCGATCCACCCAATCTTGGTTAGAAACGCATGTTCTGGACTTTATCAGAGCTGAAAACTGGTCGTCATCTAGTCCTGAACTTATGATATGATTTATGGTCAGTTTAAGAGAGTAAGGCTCTCTCTAAACGCCATGATAACTGGCCTCAACGTCTAAAGTACTGTTTTGCAGCCAATGAAGACCACTTCGACTAAGCTTTACATATTTTTAATGGTTTTATATAAATATGTTAATCTAACACACTGTAATAATAATAAATGTTACGTACAATTTAAAAAAAAGTTGTTTTTCTCTGTAACAATATTTATGGCAAGACTTAATACATTTATTACTACGAACCTACATTATTACATTTATATAGAAGTCTAGAAGTATGCACAATATATACACACACATAATTTCTACCATTATATCTTTTCTCTTTTATTATAAAGTGTGTTATGCAGTTGGTAATTCCAGGTGTGAAATGTACAATGCAAGCATAGTTAACCTTATTTAATTACGAAAATTAAACACCTAAGTACACATAAGTCACTTAATAAAATTATTTTATGCCAATACCTACGATAGCTATCTTTTCTTTTTAGAAATGGAGGAGGGTTTAGGTAATTAATATTATGCAACTTAAGTTAGAATAACCTCACACATTTTACAAATGGCTGTCTGATATCAAATTAGGTAGAGCCTATGCTATGGTAACCAGACCGCCGATAAACATCGCTAAAATGTCTCAATACATACTTATTATAAATAAATCCCAATCCCCCAATCCCTAGATAAACACCCAAACACAGAACAAGTGATGGGTGATATGATGAGTACCTCTGGCAGTAGACAGGACCACTAACCAATATTACTACCAATACAAATTATACTTTCAGTAGTTCTTCAACTTCCTGTATGAGATAGTTTACCGTTTAAACGCCTTTTTTAATGAGCGCCGTTCCGGAGTAACGAGTGAAGGCGGATGTCAATAGGCTATATAAAAGCCAGTCGGTACCGTTAGGGGTGTAACTTGCTAAACAAGTATATCAGTAATAATATATTAATTACAAATACATGTGTAAATTTTCAAGGGTCGCTCGCTGCCACTTGGTCCGCCCGTAAGAACCAGCGGGCCCCCACCTAACAATATAATTAGACTCCTACTAAGTATTTTTCGAACTAGGTAGTAGTAGAGATAAGTCGTATTTATTAGAAAAGATACGAGCATTAGGTATTTTGCGAGATTAGGCTGCACCTAATCCCATTACTTAATGTTTATAATCAACCTGTTCTACCTAATCTTCGTATTCATAAAACATAAAATCGAATGTTCAGCATACGTTCCCACCTGTTCCTGAGCTAACTCACCCACCCACACGTTGCAACGTATCTCACCATCTTGCTTCACATCTGGGGTCGTAGAAAGTTAGACAGCGCTATACAATGGATACCTTATTGATCTATCTTTCTTGCTCACTCGCAGCACGTGCCGAATTCTTATCAGATTTGCGCAAGAGAGCATGGTCACACAACAGATACCAGAAAGAAGACTAAATTCTTGGAACGGGTACATTTAGGGTTAACTATACAGTCGTAAATACATCTAACAGTACAGTCCTAAATACATCTCGAAACTTCAGCCTATTTATGATTATATTATTCTAGTTTCATTTAATAGTAGATAGACACACAGTAAGTGTCGGCATTTAACGCTATAAAATATAAATAAATATCACAAACAGCACTTCATAGTTTGCTAATGCACGCCTAATCCTAACCATTTAAGTAATATGATGCTCCAACGAACACATTTATCAAATCTTAATAATGATATTAAAACTCAAGATTAGGAATAGGCAGGTTGAAATTGTATCAAGTAATGGTTTGTAAACGAGGTTAGGAAGATTATGTGGATTAGGTATGTGGATTATGTATTGCTTAAAATTAGGAACATGTGTATCTAATATTTGATTTACCTAGTACGACCCATCTCTAGGTAGCAGTAGAACTCACCGATTAATACGAACTCAAGTTTATTATATCGACATTTGGAATTGCTAATCGTTTGCACTATATGATATGCAAAGTTAAGAGTTGATGTTCTCTCACACTTCTCACTGCAGACTGTGGGAGAGCCACGCTGTCGCATGCATGGGCCGGCTCGGCCGGAGTAAAACCACGACCTCGCAGGAAACCGGTGTAAAACAGCGCCTGAGTCGTGCTTCACCGAGTGAGCGAGGATACCGGAGGCCCATAAACCTTCATGCTACCGGAGAGACAGTTCTGACTCTCCATGACCCCCAGGAAGGCTCCATCCTTAGTCGTTATAAGTGATGCTTGACCCACATAGTAGATATGTCAAGTATCATCAGAGATAACTACTTAATATAACCCTTGAATATACTTGATTACATTGATATCTTGCACATACAGGTTGATACTCATTTTTCATTTCTGTTCAACTAATTTTTCGTCTTTAACAGAGTCAAGGTGAAGATAGTTACATACATTCATAAAAGCAAATGAAAATTACAGAGCCTTTACTCTTTTTGGTCAATTTTATTTTAGTAAGTTCTAGCACGTTAAACTACGATCTAAGATCCTTAAAGACAGAATAGCACCCCTTTAGCGATATTCGTAAGAAAACGAAATAAAACCTTCACATATAGTTTTGAGGGTCAATTCAAAGTTGTGATCATCTTAGTCTAATTAATAAAACAAATGACTCTTAAAACAAGTTGCTGTTATTAGTTGCGATTTCCTGTTACTAATAATATTGTTTGACATAGTTACATGAATGTTGTAAAATAAAAAAAAATCAATAAAAACTTATGTATACTTTATATAACGACATCCTTCGCTTATGAAACACTCTGTATATATGTAACATTGCACAAGACATGAAGGCGCCTTCTAAATGTTACTCAACATATTTATTTAGAATCTTCATAAATAACTTCATATTACTGGTATTCTCGATTTTATATACCTGACGCATCATAATTTCTAAACAATTGGAAAGATTTTCATTTTACTTTTTCGTTTGAAACACATTCGAAAACATCATCGAGCGTGTTCGTAGAAAACGTACTTTTGAGTTGGTCCAAGTCAAGTATGTTTAATTTTTAATTAACATTTGTCCGTAGATAAAAAATTATCAGTTTAGTACTATCGCTTGTCACACGATTTTTTATCAAATTTATCGTACGATGCCATATATTGGCGTACGATACGCTGAATTTCATTTCGGTCAGTATTATTGGAAAGTTACCGATTATTTGAGTGCAAACGTAATTGTCTAAATACTTAGATATAAATTTTGTCATTGAAGGCGAAACGGCGGCCCCACCTTAAGATACAATGTCATTGAAGAATGTGGCAAGAATTTTAAAGCTTAGTTAAAGGCTAAACCATATCTGGAGGTTTAATTAGAATCACTACAACTTACAGCTATAACAGGAACAGTGTACTAAAACTGGGATACTTTGATCACTATCTAATAGGTGCCGAGATATGAATAAGCCTGTAAATTGATAGAGTGATTAGTTATTGAAGGAACATTTGTTTATCTTCATGTTATCTGATATGTAAGTGCACTTCCTGTACGCAATATTTTTCTTTGCAATTTTTACAAACATAAAATCTTATAAAAATAAGCCTTACATGAGTTACGTTATTTTTAAAGGTAGTATTTTACTGACCGTGTGGCGAGGGTAACACGGACACCTGACAGCTGACGGATCAAGAGTACGGAGTGTCACTACTCCTTTTATTCCCTGGGCGTCGTAAGAGCGACTGATGTGGTAAACTTCCCAGCAAAACATCACTACAAAGAAAAACTTAAAATCAATCCTTTTTTTACGTGTGGAAATCTTGGGCCTCGGGCCTTCACCCCACCGGGGTTTGCGGCGGGGTGGGGTGACGGAATCCGACCTACTAAATGTACTTGGAGTGCCACTCTACGCCTGAGACGAGAGGGATCCAGGAACCGCTTTATTATGACATCCATATCCCTCCCAGAACTTAAAACCGATCCTATACCAACCCGTCTGGTATAGTAAGCCAAAACTTCCTTTGTAAGGAGAGGCCTTGTCTAGCAGTGAACTATTAAAGGCTGTTGATGACGGTGAAGATTTTTAACGGCAGTTTAAAAAACTATAAAATCACTTTCAAATGTGGGTTATAAAGAAACATACAGTTATAACTAATAAAAACATGTTTAAAAGAAAAAGTGTGCAGAAAGTGATTTACGAATCTAGTGGTTTAAGTATTCAGAATAGATACACCATGTAATAACTCAAGTCTTTAACGGCATAATTGTAATAATCTACTTACACAAACTGTAACAATATCGAGCAGATTTACGTTAACGTTAAAGACGTGGTATACCTCAGGGAGGTATACTGTAAAGAGAACTAGTTGAGCCCCGATATTTTACCCGCAATTCTTGTTGTACTTTTATGACATATAATAGAATTTTTGTAGGATTGTCCTTCCAATCTCACCTTCGATTTTATCCAGAGAGGACAATTCTAAAGTTATTTCATTGTGTTTGTAGCCAGTGTCACAAACTTGAGCTGTTCTCTTTAGAAAATACCAAGTGGACCGTGTAGTTCTTTTACCTCATGCTGTTTTTATTTCAAATTATTTCTATAACCCTTCAAACAATAAACAAACAACAACCCATAATGTCCCACTGCTGGGCTCAGGTCTCCCAGGTCTCAGGATGTTTTTAAGCCGCCCGAAGGCCTCCAACTAAGCTTTATGACTGTTATCGTAAGATAACAACCAGGACCGACTGCTTAACGTGACCTCCGAATCACGGAGACGCTCATGGTAACATGCCACCAGCAGTCAACCATCCAGGTACTGACCGCGCCATCGTTGCTTACCCTCGATGATTGTTTCTAATCACCGAGTGCAACTGGGCTATGAGCGCCTTTCGATTACACAGAAACAAGCGGGTAATAACCTCGTGACACATAACAAAACCCTTTAACATTGACAATGCTAAAATAGAAAATTACAGTTGACTGTTAAAATTGACGGCAATGGGTATGACATCATTCGATGTTGTAAAGCTCTCGCTAAGTAACACATCCCACACAATGTGATTTATATACAAGTTAGCAATGGTTCATACTAATGTATATTCTTTGACGATCAATGCAAATTTGACCTTTATAATTAGTACATTGAGGTGCCTCTTTATATAGTTACGTCATAAAGCCTTCTCTTGATATTAAGCCGTAATATTTATTTGATATATATACTTATTTAATATTTATAAGATATTATGGAACGTCTTTTACAAGAGCTAAAAACCATTTATCATGTTGATTTATCCAAATCAGATTTTTAGTTTATAAAATTGTAAACATTAACGATTCTATAATTTTTTTTCTTGACAGGTACAATAGTCAAAGCAAATTGAAATACCTAAAAACTATAACACGACTCTAATTACAATATTATTCAATAATGTAAGCAACTGGAAACCAAATAGCACCGACTTTTGTCGAAACGAAACGCTGACTTTTATAGGTGTACTGCCTATATTCGACAATTTAGTAATTAAATATATAACTACTAGTATATGAATTAACATCGTCATTTAAGATGGGATGATGTAAAAAGAATAGCAGACACTAGTGCTCACTTCTTCTCACTAAACTTAAACTTCTTGAGAAACACGTAATATATAATAAATAGGCGGAACTTAGGTCTCCATGCGGGGGTTGTGCGTACCATAGCGCTTTATGGGACCCCGCTATGAGCGGAGGTCCTGAAGGCAAGCTATATCACGCTATTGCGACGACATTAACGAGTGCTGGCCAACAGGATTGTAAGGGGGTACCGCACGATTTCCTTTGAGGTAATCACAGAAAAGGATGCTTTGGAGATCACTTGTCACTTGTCGGATCCGTAAAGAGCCAACGCCTAAATGCCACTAATGCGATGAGCAGATCGTGGACACGGCGCATGTCCAGAATGTCCAGCCGGTTATGCTTGCGAATGAGACGGCGGAGCGGGACTGGGAGAGGTTTTTGCAACGAGATGACGATGCGTTCTTCACACTTCTATTTTAAGTAAATACATACCACAATGTTTGTTATTCCAAATATAAACAGTGGTTCTACCAAAAGTAAACGTTACATACGCGTCGCACATTTGCTAGACTGCAATCTTCGCTTTTGTTCTTTGAAAAAGAAAATTAGTCTTTTAGTTAATATCTTCTCATATGTTTGGTTTTTATATTTATATACGTCTACTTAGTTAAAGTGGAAGAATGCTCTGAAATCCTTAAAAAATCCCATGGAATTTGAATGTCCGAGTATCAGCGCGGGCTAACCACAAATCTTTTCACTGCAGGAACTTAACCGACCTTAATTAAAGCATCGAGAATTCACGACTTCAACGAACTCCCTACGTAAATTAAAATTTTAAAGACATTATACAAGAAATTGCAATATTTGTAACGTGTAAGTGTAAGTGGTCAGAAGTTAATATAGGGTTGGCGGAATAGACCTCAAAAAGTCTACGAAAACCTCAAATAAAGAATATAATTATCAATTGCAATAAAATTTGATTCTACTAATAATTTGCAATGGGACTTTTTTAACTTAAAAAGTTTGAGATAAAAATCAGTTTTGAAAAGAGTTCACCAGATATACGCAAGTCGTTTTCCCTAATCTGATAATGAGCTTAGTAGCCAATCAAGCTAAAGTAAACGGATAGCGATCTGGCGAACTTGATATTTCTCTTCAATACCCTTTAGTACTGAGGGCAAGTGAATCAATAAACTACTCTAAAAAGATGACATTTTAAAAATGAAGAAGAATCAATTCTCTCAAAGAGAAAAAAATTGTTTCAGCTTCCAATATCAAGGTGCACTAAAAGTTGTTGAATTAAGTATTCGTTATGGACCATACCATCTTACAGTTTTTATGTCAACTGTAGCGTTAAAAACATATGATAGAATTTCAATAGCTATAGTTATTTCCATACGGCATCCGGGTTTTAGGCAATTGCCAGCCCTATCAGCGAGGTGAGTGCCTGAGTTACGTAAAGCGAGCGATACGTCGCATATCTTTACGAGCCTTTGTCTCGATTGCTGCCAACCGTTCTACTTGGGTACAATCACAAACAGAATATATATTTAAATTATGAACTAAAATAGGGGTACATGAGTACAGGTTATGTGGCTTTGTTACGAATGCTGTCGTCAAATCAAGAGTTCATAATTTTAGAACGTCAAAACGGTACGTTTTTTAATATCATACTGGTGGTCTCTCAGTGGTCGATAATCGATCATAATTCTTTTTTTTTATTATACACTCATGTCAACTTTAACAGTACCAGAGTTCATACTCCTTTGTTCGCATAATTTTTGTAAAAAGGGGTACAACATTTTTGCTTCAGATGTTAATATACATAAATGTTATAGCGTCAGATGGGGCCTCATAGCGGTCTTGGCTATCACTAGCCATCGTGAGTGGTGTAACGGCAGGAATTTCAAAATAGAACACTAGTTTTGTCCAATTATCTCACAAGTTCACACAAAATCATATATGATTTATAAGATTGAAACGAGTTAATAAATAAATAAACATAAATAAATATGTTCAGACATTTTCACACACAAAGCCATCTAGTCCCAAACTAAGCAGAGCTTGTACTATGGGTACTAGATAAATCGGCTCTGACCGCGCAGAATAAGGCGCGCACGTGGCGCCCTCAGAGGATATTGGCGGTCAGAGCCATACGCGGATACCGCACGGTGTCGACCGAGGCGGCGTGCGCCTTGGCCGTAACACTCCCGTGGGATTTGGAGGCGGAAGTGCTTGCCGAAGTTTATTGACGGGTGGCTGAATTCCAGGTGGAGAGTGGCGTTCGCCCTCCGCCCGAAGAGGTACGCGAGTGGCGTGAAGCCGCTCGTCGAGCCACGATGGCTCGGTGGTCGTCGCGGCTGGAGGCTCCACGTGCGGGTTTTGCCGCCGTGGAGGCTCTCCAGCCGGTCATCCTCGAGTGGACAAGGCGGCAGCACGGGACTCTTTCCTTCCGGCTGACGCAGGTGCTTTCTGGGCACAGTTGCTTCGGGTAGTACCTGCACTCGGTCGCGCGGAGGGAATTGAGTCCCGCCTGCCACCACTGCGACTGCAGTGGGGACTCGGCCCAGCATACGCTGGCGGTGTGCCCCGCTTGGGCGCCGCAGCACCGGGCCCTCACTGCAGTCGACGGAGAAGATCTCTCGCTGTCCGCTTTCTTACGCTCCATGGCCAGTGGCGAGAGCAATTTTACCACGGTGGCGACCTTCTGCGAGGAAGTCATCTAGCGGAAGGAGGCGGCGGAGAAGGCCCGGTAGGATGACCTCTACTCGGACCCGATCCGCCGCCGCCGAACCGGGCGGTGGAGGCGCGCCTACCAGCGCCTCATGCCACCCTGAGAGTGGCCGCGGATGGGTGGAACGGGTTTTCCCCTCCATCCGCTTCACAGGCCAGCCACGAGGGGGCGACGATATGCGTGTGCCGTACGTCGTCTAAATTGAGAATTTTTAACAGCAGACGGTGCCCGCTTCTGTGCGGGCAGGCGCTGGGAGGGGTCTTGATAGCGTAAGAAGGCGGTTCCCGGCTCCCTCCCGTTTCAGGTGCAGAGTGGCACACCGTGTGGTTTTAGTCGGTTCGATTCCGGTTCACCGCCCCGCCGCAAACCCCGGTGGGGTGAAGGCCCGACGGGGTTTCCACACGTATAAAAAAAAAAGGAAGTCATCTCGCGGAAGGAGGCAGCGGAGAAGACCCGGGAGGACGACCTCCAATCGGACCCGATCCGTCGCTAGCGAAACGGGCGGTGAAGGCGCGCCTACCAGCGCCTCATGCCGCCCTGAGTGTGGCTGCAGATGGCGGGGACGGGTTTTCCCTTCAGTTACGCGTGTGCCGTTAGTCGCATAAATTGAGAGTTTAAAATCAGGAGACGGTGCCCGCTTCAGTGCGGGCAGGCGCTGGGGGGGACTATAGTTTTTTACTTATAAACAACTATAGTTTTGTAAGCTAACATTTTAGGACACGACAGTACTGGCATCGAGCAGTAAAATTTATATTGCGTTCACCCGGTAGCAGGTCACTTGACGACGTGCCGAACAGTTGATACAGCATTCTCTGGCTGCAACACCTATTGTAATAGACTATGCACCATAACTTAGGCGTTTTAAGGGTTTACAGCAAAACTGTTCTGTAGAGAACAAGTGTAACGCATAGTTCTTAATTTAAAAAAAAAGTCAGGGCGAAAGGAGTCCTCTAGCTGTGAAAATTCGTTACTTTCCTAATATAAACCTACATCTCATTCATTTGTTTTGTGCACTTTAGAAATTTAAGAAACAAGGGTTTGAAATAATAATAAAATGTGAAAGTTTATGATGTTCTTTCAAGTTCAACCACTGTCACTGTTGTGCCAGTCTGAAAAAAACTTAGGTTAATTGTAATGTGTATTAACTAAGCAAATAAGCTCTTTCTCTCTTATAAAAATGTCGCATTAGGAATATATATCATGTGTCGCAGGGGACTTTACAAACATACATGAAACGGACACAAAGAGCACCTAGAGTCAGAACCACAATTTGTGGATCACACAAAGTGTTGTCTCATGTGTGATTGAAACTCACAACATTTGGCGCAGTAGAAAGTGGCGCTGGCGACCGCTTAAACCACTAGGGCAACCGTCCAGTGAAGCACTAATTCTGAGAACTAAAATATTTTAACGCTATAAAATTGAGTTTATGTCCCTTTTTAAGAAATAAATTTTTTATTTGATCTATGGGCAACATAATATTTTTATATGTATAATCATAGAATAATAACGTATTCTAAGGGAAGTAAGTGATTATTAAATGTATGTTCTTCTTAGTACTATAATCTCATAGTACATTTTCTTCAAATTGAAATCCCAAAACAATATACATACTAAGTATAGCTTTAAAAAGCTGCAATACTCTGGAAAATCACGTACAACGCTATTCACAATAACAAACAACTACGAAGCTCGATTGTTAATCACGTAAAATCGACTTCACTTCGAGGCAACAGATAAGTCTGTCGGAGTTCGGGTCCGTTTACTTAGGTTATCGGTCGCCTTCATTTTACCCGAAGCCTGTGTGGATTTGAGAATACGATAGGACGTTCAAAGACGCTATTATCACGTCCGTTTGCCCTTCTGTTAATCCCTTAAATAAATACGGAATGGCGGACGGAGAACGCAATTTAAAATTTACGGTTTTTGGGTTCCGTACTTGAGTCCACAAAACCATTTTTTTGTGTGCATTCCTCTACCTTTTCTGTTGTGCCACATTGAGCTTAAAATAATCCGAGATCAGCTATTAATACGACATCCCGTCCAGAATGTACAAAACCCTGTTGTAAAATTAATGAATGCAATTATTACACCAAGGCTATATCCCACCAACCGTGGGAGAGCCACGCTCCGGCATGAATGGGCCGGCTCGACCGGAGTGATACCACGGCCTCACAGAAAACCGGTGTGAAATAGCGCTTACGCTGTGTTTCTTTGTTTTGTGTGTGTATNTATATTTATTACTTCGGAATTAGTGTACATAATCAAAAAATTAAACTCAATAACATTATTTTATTCACTATTAAATGCTATATTTTAAAGAGTCTAAATTTTGTGTTTTAACATTTTTTATAATATTTGCAAATGTTTGACACGGCACCCGTTTCTTTTATCTATATATATATATATTCTACAAATATGTATATATATTCTATCCTTGAAAACGTGACTTTCCGAATACATATTTGGAAGTAGGAAGCGGACGTAAGGCGCTCACCATTCAGCGTCACGTCTATCTGTTTTATGTTAAAATAAATAACTTTCAGTTTTTACAAGAATTATTGTTTGCCACATATTTGCTTATTCTATTATGTCTTCAACTTTTATTTATTCTTTGCTCATTTATACAAGTTAGAGCCGTGGGAGAGCCACGGTTAGGTATGAATGGGCCGCTGGCTCTACAGGAGTGATAACAAGGCCTCATAGAAAACCGTTGTGAAACAGCACTTACGCTGTCTTTCACTCAGAGTAAGGATTCCGGAGTCCTATACCCCAACTTCTTCCCCTATCCCCCTCCCCATACCCAAAAGCCTGCAACGCACTTGTGACACCTCTAGTGTTGCTGGATACCTAATGGGCGGCGGTAATCGCTTATTATCAGGCCACATATTCCACATAAAAAAGGTATCTTTTCCTTACATTGTGTCCAAAATGACCCCAAATCATCTAAGAATCACCCCAAAAACAAGCTTTTATTTAAAAGATCTAGTCGATATAAGCAGTAATTGAGAATTGAGTTAAGAACCTACATTTTTGGCTAGAGACATTAAAAATTTGAAAGCCATACATCAACAAACATCTTTCATTTATTTCTTCCATTGTTTATTCCAGTACTCGTACATATTTTAAAACAAAGTCTCAGCCGCATCCGTATATCTGTCCGTTATAAGCTCAAAAGCTGCTGCACATATTTTTATGCGGCTTTTACCCATAGATAGAGGGATTCTTGAGGAAGTTTGTCGTATATAATTTGTTAATTTTTGAGTATATTGGCTAAAATAAGGATATTTGTTAAAAACGTCGGAAAATATTAAGCCGCATATCTCAGAGGAAAACTTAGGCTATATTAGGGTTGCTAGCATAACATATTTTATAATAATGTGAAGTTTCTTTATAATTCTTTTAAATTACTAACGTCCATTAGCAGGCGAATAGTTTTATCTAATATTTATGCTCAGAGTTACGTATATAGTCACAAATGCTTGGGGTAGTGATGTAACCAGGACGTGGTCTTTAAAAGGGCAATAAAAGGTCGACAAGGTCTGCGTGATAACCCCAGGCCAATCTTTATAGACTTCCTACATAAAGTATAAAAACTAAATAACTATTTATTCTCTTTGTTATGAATTTCTCGATAATGTATTTTACCCGACTGCGAAAGAAGGAGGGTTATGTTTTTCGATTTTATGTTTGTATGTTTATTCCTTTGGCACGCCCTAGAGCCTAAGCGGCTTGTCGTATTTTTTGTAAGTGAAGTCAATAGATTCGTCTTAGTCGTGAGAGTGACACTGGGCACTAAAAAAAACATAATTAAGGATTTTCGGAACACGAGGTGAACAGAAGAATCCGGCTAGGTTGGGCAGCGTTTGGGAAACTTGTCGATTCTTCTCATCGTCGATTCCACAGTGCCTTAAGACGAAAGTCTTCAATGCGTGCATCCTACCCGTAATGACATATGGAGCCAAAACGTGGACACTTACGGTTCGACTGGTCCATAAGTTCAAAGTCGCTCAGCGTGCTATGGAGAGGGCTATGCTCGGCGTTTCTCTAAGGGATCGCATCAGAAACGAGGTGATCCGATAAAGAACCAGGGTCATCGACGTAGCTCACAGGATAAGCAAGCTGAAGTGGCAGTGGGCTGGCCACATTTGCCGAAGAACCGATAACCGTTGGGGTAAACGAGTTTTTGAGTGGAGACCGCGTCTCGGCAAACGTAGTGTAGGACGTCCACAGGCCTGGTGGAGCGATGATTTGCGCAAGACGGCTGGCAGGAGCTGGATGCGAGAAGTCATAGATCGAAATAATTGGCGTGAAATTGGAGAGGCCTATGTCCAGCTGTGGACTGCGATAGGCTGATGATGAATTTTTTAATAATTCATTACTTACCTCTTAAAATATTTTGCTTTAGCTTGCAATGTTTTTTCTTTGAAATAATAGCTGTTATTTATAATTTTCATGACCGTTCTCATTCGCCTCCCAAAAATACAATCAGAACAACACAGAGCTGACTGTCAACCTTCGCAAGACGAAAAGGCATTCAATAAAGAAAATTCGTTTTTTTTTATATTTGCTTATGAACCTCATTATGTTGAAAACCCACTGAATAAAAAAAAAAAAAAAAAAAAACTTCAAGAACTTTTTAAGAACCAAATTGAAATGGGGCCATAGGGGAACCACTTTCAACTAAGAAAACAATCATCAATATAGTTCACCCAGACGAAAGTTCTGAGATAACAAACATTTAAAAATTCCAGCCGAATTAAAAACCACTACATCTTGACTTGACTTCAAAAGCACTACTTCTTGTGGCACGTTTATGGAAAAAAATTTTTTATGACATTCTTAAATTGATTAAGTTGATCATCTTGTAATTTTTTTTACTAATATATATATATATTACATATTAATTTAGCTATGGATGATTTACAGCTAAGAAAAACAGAATAGCAGCAGATAAGGAAACAGATAAGCAATTAAATGTAACTATAACTTATTGAAACTAGAATTAAGATAAGTTAGAGATATGATAAATAATAAGACAAAGAACATTCCTGTGGTAAGTTTGGGGCAATACAAATGCTCTTAGCGCACTAAACGTTAGCAAAGATACACCCTAAATTAGTATTTGTCGTCATCGTCGACGTTATCATTGTAACGTGAGTCGGCATGATGATGGCAGTCATTATTAGTATATTTTGGGGCATAGGCCTCTCCTTAGAAAAGCAGAAACTTTAAAGATTGTAGCTCAATGTCATCAATCAATCATGAACAACCCATAATGTCTCTCAGGAGAGGGTTAAGGTCATACGTCTTTAATCCTGAATAGCTCAATTTACAATGGTATTTATTTAAGGATTTTATGCCTACAGGGGAACTGAGGTCCGGGAAACCAACAAAACTATATCTTTCATACTGAATCGGTTTACTAACCCGAACTATTTATACATCATTTTTGTTATCTAATCAGCATTTTGAACAAATATTAGATAACCGCCCTCACGCATCCAACAGTAATTATTATTATCGCTGAACCAACATCGTGTTATGTTATTTACTTTCTTGGGCGCGATAATGTCGTCTGATAAGCGAACTGTCGAGGTAACGAGTTGCTTTTAGTTCAGTATGATTTATATAAATAAATATAGGAAGAAAAAAAAGGAAGCTTACTAAATCAAAATAACTTTAATCTTTCTTTTTTAATTCTTTTGATATTGTTCCTTATAAAAGTAAGTCCTGGGTAAATTTCAGGGACCTTAAAGTATAAGTTGTTTTTTTTTGTCTAACAGTAAGTATACTAGCCGTGGGAGAGCCACGCTTCGGCATGAATGGGCCGGCTCGACCGGAGTGATACCACGGCCTCACAGAAAACCGGTGTGAAACTTCCCTTACGCTGTGTTTCATCGAGTGAGTGAGGATACCGGAGGCCCATACCCCAATCCAACGCCCCCTATCCCCCTCACCATCCCCCTTCCCCCCAGGCCGCCATAGTGAGGGTCACCATGCTGCATTGTTCTTTTTCGCATTGAGGATGGTGACCACCACTCTTGGATTCTGCTCATGCTTTCGTTCAGGCAGGGAAGAGTCATTTTGGCAGCTTAAATATATATATAAAAAAAAAAAAAAAAACATAGCGCAAGGATCTTATCACAAGAGCGTTGCCGCTCTTTGACCTACCAAAATCGGGGGGAATGAGGTTTGGACTTCTCATCCAAGTCTCGATTTCTCAATTACTCAATTCTCAATTACTGTCAGAAAAGCTATAGCAGCATTGCTTCATGCGGGTTTTTTTTGTGAGGTCTTATTATAAATCCGGTCAATCTGGTCGATTCGTGCGAACGCATGGATCTCTTATGGCCCCTATACACGTTATGTCGGCGGATTAGATCGCCGGCATCTTTAGCCGTCCACATAGGATGCAAAGTGTAAGTTTAGTTATAAATAACGGGTTATTCGGCATGCCGACGGCTATCACATATCGACGGCCATCTCATGCCGGTGACGCAGAAATCCGACGGCTTGATGTGAAACGGAAACCTTTCAAATGATGAATTAATACTACAAGTAATTAATTCAGGACAAAATTCCAGGTTGCGGAGTCCACAGATGAGCTTCATTCAATTAAAATATAGTTAAATAAATATATTTAAAAAAACTTAAAAACACACGTATCAAACTAAAAAAAAATTGATGTAGTTTAAAAAAAAGTTAAAAACAATAGAATTAATAAAATGTCATTTAATACCTACTCCTATATATTATAGAGATGTTGTTAAAATCGAATCGTGCTATAGAATACAAGAATAGAATACAATGTACATATTTTTAGGTTATGACCACGTGGTCTGATCGAGGTGATCGGACCACGTGGTCATAACCTATATATCCGACCGGTTAGATGACAAAAACTGTTTTCGTATTGATCCCACTAATAGGAGAGAAAAGATATTTTCATAAATCTAGACTATTCTTACATATACCTATGTTATGCAAATGTATGTAAGTACTGCAAAGTAATTCTTTTTTTATTAAAAAATGTAAAAATACTGAAACAGGTACCGAAAAATAACTGTTTTACAGATTCAATTGAATCTAAGAAATCTTTTTACTAAGTAATTTCCATGGAAGAGTCATGCTTCGGCATGAATGGACCGGCTCGACCGCAGTGATATCACGACATCACAGAAAACCGGTGTAAAACAACGCTTGCGCTGTGTTTTACCGAGTGAGTAAGGACACCGGAAGCCCTTACCCCAACCACTCCACACACATCCGTCTCTACGGGGAGAAACCTTAAAGGCCGGCAACGCCTCCGGCGTTGCGGGTTTCTATGCGCGGGGTTAACGCTTACCATCAGGCGATACGTCTGTCGTTTGCTCCCTATATCCATAAGAAAAGTAATAAAATTAAAACATATTACCTAATCTTACGTACCTTATCAAGTAGAACATTAGTGATTTGTGATACCCGTACCTAATATTTAATAGCGGGCCGCTCGCCATTATCCGATTCATTAAACAATAAGTAGAAATAAAATACATGTCGTCGATCGGACGACATGTATTTTATCGGATTAGTTGACGTCAGATCAACTGTAAAAATAATTCGTATCGCCTGGTCAGCCGAAGTGATCGGTCCACGTTGTGCGACCACTTCTGTCTTAATTTTGTAGATGACGCCTAGACACAGAACAAATGATCGAGTTTATTTTACAAAGATATGTCCTGGGTTGGCATCAAATCCACTACCTCTGGCTTAGCAGTCAGGATCGCTAACCATTAGACCAACAGGCCCGTTAAACAATTACTAAAATCAGTGACCAGAGTAACACGTGGCTGTGATACCAAATTAGATGGAGTCTTTGTTCTGGTTACCAGGCTATTGACAAACATGTGTTTTAAATATTTTAAAATACTTTTATATTCTAATACAGACATTTTTGTGTACAGAGACAGGGCAAATCTTCGTGATAAACACAATTATTTGTTCGGTACGGGATACGAATTCAGGACCTCTGGTCTCTGTCTTATCCCGACGGACCCGCCGGACGGCCCGACGGCTGACTAACCACTAAACTAACAATTCAGAAGAAAAAAAAATTATTGAATACAAGTCGAAAAATATCTAATTAATTAAAAATATATACGAAAAGATTTCTATGTCGCCAACCACGAAAAAAGAGTTTTTAAAATACTTTCATGTTTTTTCATGATATCCGTCCATTATAAATGATATTTATTTTTATAAGTGGTCTTTACCAGTCAAAGTTTAGAGGTATAAGGCGCCAGTATTTCCAAAGACTCTCGGAAGAAACACCGAAACAATCCACAGAGGTTTTTTTTAAGAGCGTGAACAATTTCAAAAAATTTTTTGTTAGGAGAGAGTAGGGTCTGTTGGCTTTTTGAAGAAAGGTACATAACTTTGACCCAGCCTGTCCGTATAGACGGTATAGTATATATTATACGGACCCAGTCTCGTGTATTATTAAAAGTTTAATGGCGGGAACATTTTGTTCGTAATTGTTACGCTCTTGTAGCAAAAAGGAAAATAATTAACAAAGTTTAGATAGAAAAAGCACATATCATAAAAATTTATATGAGATCTTTTTGTTCGGTCTACCATCATATATTTTTTTACATTTACATACACGTGGTGCATGTGGTAAAAGAAAAGTACTTTTCTATCTACTTTATTTGAAAAGAGATAACGCATATCTAGTATCAGCTTTTTTACACAGATTTTTTCTGCTATGACCTCATATTATCAATCAAACCACCAGCCTTTGCCAGTTCACTGCTGAACATAGGTCTCTTCTCCTCGTTAAGGAGGTTTTGGTATACTACACTGAGCTGGCGAGACGGGTCCGTATGGGGTTTCTTCCAAGGGTTTCTTCTCTCTGCTGTGCTGTTATGCTGCGTAGCTAGCTCCCTTAGCCGTCTATTATGACACACATATATGTAGTGACACTGTATTCTTAACTCGCCACCACGCTGACTTAAGATCCCCCCAACCTATCGCCGTCCACTGTTAAACAGAGGTGTCCCCAAAGAGTGCTAACTACGGATAGTTGGCACTTTTCGCTGGTCCATCCATCCGATGCCAGTCACTTAAAACCTAAGTCAACGGATATATTTCAAATATTGCAAGATTCAATCACTTAAGAATTTTTTTACTAGAAACTTAATGAAGCCGTTTGCCTTGAATGATTTTAAATCATCGATTGCGATATAAGATATTTTTCTATTACTGACCTACCCCACTTTGTTACACAGTAACTGAGGAAGCAGAATCGGATACAATAACCATTAGGAATTTATTTAACATGAAAACCAACAACTCAGATCAATAAAAAATACCAAATAATACCATAAACTACTATAAAGATTAAGGGGGAGGCTAATTTAGAGAAAAACTTAGTTCGTTTGGTACAAAACAAAATTTTAATGAATTGACTTTTGCAATAGGCAGTGTATGTTAATATATTATTAAATAGTCTAAAATATCCCAACGATTATCATTTGAGTACAAATTTATATATGTTAAGCAGTCAGTAATTTAGAACGCATTTTTCGTCGTTCCTGGTAACTACTTAAAATAGCCACGTGATATTTTTGTCTCAAATGAACTTGGTTTAAACAAAGCGGTGTTGTATGAACTTAGCTGTGGCTTATTATTGAACTAGCAACCTAATTAAGATTGATCTTACGACCTCTGCACAAGCTTGCTCATTATTTTGTTCAGCACCAGATTAAAACATCCGTTGTACTTTACCAACTACCCTATGTTCTGTTCATGAAATATATTAATCGAAAATGGTACCTTATTTTCATTACCACAGCGTACAGTATATATTGTGGAATGATTATCGTCTGTCATACTTCTATACCTACTCTTGTCAAGGCCAGTTCTTATCTTCATATTCGGTTACCAGAGATGCCGATTCAGCCCGAGAGCGCGTTTAGTTTTAAACAAGGATCAATTAACTTACAACGAAATCGACCACATTTGAAGTTCTTGAAATATATAGATGTTTTTAATAATATTATTAGGTCTATTTGATATTAAAATTTGAACTATATAATATCGGTAATTAGAAACAATTACCGAGGGTAAGCAACGACGGCGCGGTCAGTACCTGGATGGGTGACCGCTAGTGGCATGTTACCATGAGCGTCTCCGTGATTCGGAGGTCACATTAAGCAGTCGGTCCCGGTTGTTATCATAGAATAACAGCCGTGAAGTTATTGGAGGCCTTTATGCGGCTTAAAAACATCCAACGGTAAGATTACGTAGTCACAACGTTGTCTTGCCAGTCCCTAACTCGCACTTGGCCAGGGTGGGGATGTATGGCCTTAAACCTCTCCTGAGAGGAGACCCGACTCGGGTTGTTGATGATGAACCACCTCGGTGGCGTTGTGGTAGCGTATCTGATAATTGTTCTTGAGGTCTCGAGGTCGATTTTCGGGTCAGACCAAATGTTTGTATGATCTGCAAATATTTGTTTCGGAGTTTGAATATTTTCTATGTATATTATGAAGGTATTTAAAAAAAACAAACAACGTAAACAAAAAGATGCATGTACGTATGTATTTATATCCGTTGTCTAGTATCACTAACACAAGCTCTCCTTAGCTTGGGACTAGATGGCGTTGTGAGAATTTGTCCGAAACATTTATTTATTATTTATATACATATATAGCGTTACTAACACACATATGCTATACGAAAACTTTTCAGAGCTGTTTTTAGAAAATGAAATATATAAAATAGCAACTTATGTAATTATCACAAAATGTTAAGTTGGCTTGTGTACTCTTCATAAGCTCAATAAGTTCTGCACTGATTGAATTCAAGTTTTCAATCAATAATATGGAACTCTCTTCAATCATTTTTTTTTATTTATTTATCTTTATTGTACACACTTAACAGATAGAAAAAAAAAGAATTACTACATACAAATGTGACAATTGGCGGTCTTACCGCTCATGGCGATCTCTTACAGACAACCTTTATACGGATAATTTCTATATTTTGTGCAACCATAATAAGACGAACGAACGAACGAACCGTGATTACTTTGTTAGTCTTAAATACAAAATTATCTCATACTGTCGAATTTTACTAGGCAGGTAAGGTTCGTTTAGACTACATCATCTCGGTGCCTTTGTATATTAAATGCTGAGTATTAATTTTACAATGAAACAATGAGGAATATTTGATTGCTAAGATTGTATATTGCAACTATGTAATATTATCACACATAGCGTTTGTAACGCAACAGCCACATCCATTATTCAATTTGTTCGTTCAATAAATAGTGTTGCGTTCAAAATATTCAGGCGTAACATTAAAATCTCTACGTTTTATAAGTTATTTATATATTCCTCTTAACAGAAATCTTATGCTTTACCCGTAGAGACATTAATATTAATTTTTGAACAGTGTAACTAAAGTGATCTAATTATAAAAAAAAAGACGTTTCAAACCTAGTAGTTCAAGACTCCAACATACAACTTATGTCTCCTTTTTTGTACGATTTGTAACTAAAAAGTCCGTAAAGTTCAAACTCAGGATCTCCTGAACATGGTGGTAAGTAGTTAGATCGTAAATTACTCTAGTTTTATCGAGCTTTTTTCAACTAAACATAATTTGTTGTAACTATAATCGATGTTATATTTAACAATAAAATTCACATCAAATCGATATTTTCAATGTTTATAAACATTATGATCGCTCCTAGTTTGACTTGGCTCTTTTTATCCGACTGCGAAAGGAGGAGGATTATGTGTTTCGTTTTTATTTTAAATAATTGCACTTTTTCAGTAGGAACAACTTCTGTAGGCAAGGTATATTCTCAAAAATTTAAAGGTTATTGAAAATACATATTTTTTGCGATCGGTTTTGATTGATCCTCTAATTAGTAGTAGCGCTGTTAGAAAAGAGGAAAAAAATCTTGGCTACATTTGCGTAAGGTAAAAGCTCCTTCAGGATCGTCTTGAGATTACTCAGAATTATCTCTAAGACTCAAGTTACCTACTCAAATATTTAGCTATCTACTTACCTATCGATTAACATAATTCTTACAAAACTAACTAACTTTTCAAGTTCTTGATTTAGTTTTTCCTTTTCAAATCCAAGAGAAGCCCGATCTTTCCGCATTTTTTATGGAATAGGGGGCAAACGACAGACGTATCGCCTAATGGTAAGCAATTACAGCCGCCCATGGACACCCGCAACACTAGAGGCGGCACAAGTGCGTTGCCGACCATGGGGGATGGGGAGGGGAGGGTGGAGGGAGGATGAGAGGAATGGTTGGATTATGGGCCTTCGGAAACCTCATTCACACGGTGAAACACAGCGCAGGCGCTGTTTCACACCGGTTTTCTGTGAGATCGTGATATTACTCCGGTCAAGCCGGCCCATACATGCCGAAGCGTGGCTCTCCCACGATTCTATCCTGACCGTACCGTTGTGACCTCAGCAATAAGTTGGTACCAATTTTCCAAAAAGAAAGTTCTCAAGTAAGGGGCTTCTAATGAAGACGTTTGTTCATCACCCATTTCCACTCAAGGAAGTGGAAATGTGTGAAAAGCAGACGAAAAGTGGATATGTCGCAATTACTTTTGTGATCGTCAGTCGAAGATCGAAGTAAAGACTTGATTTAAAGTAAATTTTTCCACAAACACATCTGTTAAGTCATCACTAACAGCATTCAGGTCACTATTGGACATAGGTTTTTCATTAGTAATGAGGTTTCGGCCTATTACACCGTGCCATCTAGATGGGTTGGTATACAGTTTACGGTGGTGGTCTTGTTTTCTCTCTCTTTCTGCAGTACTCTTTGTTGTCCTGCGAAGTTTGTCTCTCAGTCAGCTCTTACAACAACCATGAAAAGAATAGGGGATGTGATACTTCGTATTTTTAATCCTTGGCAGGACGGCTTATTGAAGCAACATCAATAATGGCAAGTTATATTTCATATGAATTACAGACCTTTAGATTGTAAGATCATTACAAAATCTGAGACTAAGTTGCCAGGACATTCTATCAAACTTCACATAATTCGAATAGAAAGGGATACCCCTTTTTATTCGAATTATAGAATGTCATTATGGATCTTGAAATCAATACTTTGAACTTTTAATCATTTTTAAAAGTCTATTAACAGCAAAGTATCTTTATAACAATATGTTTTGTGTGTGTTAATTATCTACCATTACACACGTAGGTTCATTCTTACTTTTTATTAAAAGCATCCTTTCCAGGATGTGTTAAAAGCTGTTGAAGATGACGTTGAAAAGAAGACGAAACCTTTATATGTGAAGGGCTAGACTACCCTTAACATTTAGGGGGATGAAAAATAGATGTTGTCCGATTCTCAGACCTACCCGATATGCACACTAAACTTCATGAGAATCGGCTAAACCGTTTCGAAGGAGGTTACCTACAAACACCGCGACACGAGAATTTTACATATTAGTCAACCATAGGGTGGGAAAAGCATTGGAAAACTATTTCATAACTGTAGATTGCTCATTACATTGCTTGTTGGTAAACTATATAAAAATACGCTGCACATACATAATTTATTACCATTACACGTGAATTGGTTCGCTGATGTATATAATTTTACATATACCTACTCTTACTCATCTTTTGATACAATGAAGAGGTATAATAATTATTAGTGTATCTTTAGTGTAAAATGTGTGTAGTCTACACTGACTACACACATTTTACACTTAATCTTACCACCTTATTTTATTCGTCCCATAGGTGTAAGAAGCTACTGAGGTAGAAAACTACAGAAGACAAAATCACTTAAAAAAGAAGAGAAAACTTGAAAGAAACCCTATACTAACACGTCTAGTCAGCGTGATGTTATTAAATTAAATATTATTGAGCTTAGTTGATCCATACAAGTACAATATTGTTTTTAAAAATTTTCAACGGCTGGTAACTTATGAGATGTCACTAGTGCAAAGAATGAACTCAGTGTAGTGATGAATGGGATGAGGAGCTTGGTAAAAAGAAAAAAAACAAAAATTGAAACATTATTTTGACTATAATTCAATAAAAATGCAGATGGAAATAAGGAAACTTACAAGAAAAATGTCATAATTAAGCTTTATACTTAATTCGTTTGTCCATAAGAAAATAGAATACGTAGTCATTTTTTGGAAGATTAACTTACAATTGGAATTAAATTAAAAAAATTAAATACTTAATTATAAGTGTCGTAGGTACTAAACTAAGCAGTTATATTATATGACTCATGATATATTACTAACATTAAGTTACAAGAAATCGTAAAACAAAATGTCGGTTTAAATACAAAAAAAATTAAATAAATCAGTTTAATGGTTTATATTTTGTAATGAACTGATAATAAATAATAATCGTGATCTTTATGAACGCTTAAAACTAAAAATTCCTTAACATTAGGTACAAAATTATTATCATGTGTGGTCACCATGCAACGACTCGCAAATAATGGGAGAAAAACTGAAACTAAAATTCTAAAAATAGGAAAACAAAATAAAATACCATCTCGGTTTTGTAAAGCTGACAAATAAACACAATACCATCTATGCTCAAATGTTTTATTGTTTTAATATAGTAATAACTTGAAGATCTGACATGTAACAAAAACTATTACAAATATGTGGCGCGAGGATACAGTCTCTTGGTAAGAATCGATAACGATGTTTTATCAGAATTTCTCCTAATCACTTACATTGGTCCCTTAATTAAAAGTTTAAACTTTGTTTTATATAAATATTATAAAATATCACACTTTAAATTCAAAAGAAAACTATACTACTTGGAAACTAATCACTTAGTTCTGTCAAAAGTAGGACTAAATCAATTTGCCAATTTGAATATTTAATTCAAAAGGAGACAATAAATAAACAATAATCTATCTCGATCAACTAAAATTAAATAAATCGATTTATCTCGTTTATAAAGTAAAAGGCACACGTTTAGGAGGCGAGCAGATGCGCGCGCGACCTCTCGCCTCAACATTTGTAGAAACATGTTATATATTAGTATTCTGTCATATTTTTATACAGGTTTATTGGTACGGAGTGTACAATGTACGCGATCTCGGAAGTTCGGTGGGCCAAATTCTGCGAGGCGGACCAGATGCGCGAGAGGAGAGGAGTCACCGAGTGTTGCCATGTGCAAACTTTCAGAATGTACAATAATCGTTAATGTAAATAAACATTGGACTAGCAATACTGGCAGCAAAAGAAATTAACTCTGAGTGGGTGTTAGAAATTTGGAAGACATCTTTTTGGAACAATGTTTGCCAGACAATCCTATGATTCAACTTAGTTTCAAAGATCTTATTTTGGTGCATTTTAATTAATTAATTTATAGCCGGGGTATTAAGTCAAAATATGGAGATCTGGCAACACTAGACATGCTCAGAGCGTCGCGACCACAAATAAAAATAATCACCAAAACGTGAAACTGGTTTCGGGCCCAACTCGTCCTCCTCGCACAAGGCAAAACGAAAAAAGCGCTGCCAAGAGTCGAGTCGTGCATGCAATAGTTCTCAGATGGGCTGCGTGGAAAAGATCGCTAGCGGTGTCGACTAGCCTGCGATTATCGCATGGTACGCGCAAATGAGTACTTTTGGTTTTGGTTTAAGATACCGCTTTTGTAATATTCGAGATAACGAATTTAAACGCTCTTTCCTACTGGTCCATCGATCTCCCGAGATTACAACCGACTGGTTCTGTACGTTGTTATAGGTAAGCAAATATGTAACGCTATTTAATATTGGGTATCTGTGTTCAGGTACAGAATCAGTCGTGTCCCATACACGAACGTTTCGAAACGAGCCACGTCCCGTCGACGCGGGTCTCGTCCGTATGCGGTGCGGCATCGCAGCTGCTAGCTACAAAATAAAATAATTATTATAGTTAAAGAGACTCAAAATAAATAATAAATTATTATCTTAAACCCTTAAAAATAGATCACGAGCGCCTTCTCGCGGCACAGTACCGAGTGAGGATAGGCAGTACGAAATAAATAAAATGTTCTATAAGCTAACTTTACAGAGACCACCGCTCGGCGGAGGATCATCGGGAAGACTTCCGCGAGCTACTCAATAAATATCTAATATTATAAGGTGCCATTTACAAATGCGTGCCGATAACTAAAAATGTAGGTACAAAACCACTATACTTCACACCGCAAACTTTCGAGACGCCAATAAACACTTCGTTTCGTTAACTTTATAAATTACAAGGCGAAGTAGCAAAATAGCATCGACAAACTGGAGATCATTCGTTGAGCGGGTGTGCTGTGCGCGAGTCGCGACGAGCGGGACGTCGCTCGGGCGCTGGCTGGAAGACGACGAATAGGCACTAAGGTGACGGACGATCCTTAAGCTATGTTCGGTATAAGTTAACTTAGGACTAGGCGAATGCTAGGCCCTAGGCGATGACGAGGTCGCCGAATGCAGATGAAAGACGGTTGAAAACGGGAAGCCGATCTTCTTCTGGCTCGGGTGAGTGCGTGCGGCGGAAAGCGAAGGCAGTAGTTTGCGCGGGTGGCGACATCGCAGGAGGCGAGTGCGGCGCCAGCGGAGACTGCGGTGCTATAGGTGAGTGCGGAGAGCGCGGAGAGCGTGATCCATCACTCATGTATGATGTCATCGAACCACCAGATGAAAGAGATGCTGAAGAACCACCAGGAGATGATGGTTCACGACGTCGCGCTTCTTCTGCGTTGTGTACAAAATGGCAACGGGGTCCATAAGGACAGAAACCGACTGAGTGAAACGTGCGACACAACTCTGTCTTATACTTGGGGTGGCGTTGCAGGTTGCGGAGTTCTCGTATTCCGTGCGCGAATTGGCATTTGTCACCATATTTGCAAACACCGGCTTCTTCAAAGGGCCTACACAGTTCGGTCTTGTATCTGCTGGTGGCAGGTGGTGGAGGTGCAGGTTCGCTTGTGGTACGCTCGAGCCGCCGATGGCCGAGGCGGTCGAGGAGACCGACGAGGGCACGGTGTGCAGGCACTGAAGCCGCGCGGGCCAATACTGGATGCTGCTCCCAGCTGACGGCACCTGTCACTCCGCCTGCGCCCACAGGAGCCAAGGAGCTCAGGGCGGCATTCATGTTCTGCACTGGCCGATTTTGGTTCTGAAAATTATGAAAAATATTAATTAATTTTTTTTATTAAAAATTCTAATTGGAAAAGTTTACTAGAATATCATCAAAGACGAATCCAAATTTACAGGTTATGCAGCTAAATGTGAAAAAAACTAAACGCTAAAATTTTAACATAATGCTTCCTATAAGACGTTGTCGTGAATGTATTTGTATTGTAAAAAAACTGTAGGTCTAAAAGGATCGGGTACCTGCAAAGTAACAAAAAAATTTCCCTGCGGGTTGGTTTCAAAGCCTACCTGCCTGATGCGACGGACTCATCTCCATTTTAAAGATGGTCTCTATATTGAATAACTTAATTTTACCAATAAACCGAATTACAAAATGGTGCTTTAAAAAGCCTCGGGGTGAGTCGAATTTTAATGCTAAATTTTAAAGACTGGTTCTTTCCGTCTATTCCATCTCTAATGAATTATTTATTTCAGTGGTAAATTTTCCGATTCCCATCAATATTCCCCTTCCATGTGTTTAGAGATGCAAATAGTCATAGAAATCTTTTGTTTTTACAGAGCGTCGAACCTAAAGCTACAGACCATCACCATAACAATATGCTGGTTCTGACGCGAGAGGCAGTTGGCACGGGCGCGGCGCGGCGGTACAGTCGCGGTGATTGTGCACTATTGTTCCGGCATCGCTGTCGCGTCGCCACTATGAGGAATAATTTATTGTCGCCAAGCTATTCCTCGACTAAGTCGACACTTCACGCTGTGAGGGGCAACGGTCAACGTTTGTCGCGTCAGATAACAGAAGTGCCTATTCATGATCTATTAGATGTCTATGTTTAGGAGAAATGTGACTTAATGTAAAATTAACTTTTAAACAGGAGAGTGTTTCTGTATTTTGCATTGCATTAAAGTGAGGATTTTTCGGTCTAACTTGCATGTCGCTCATATATACTTTTTGGTGCCTAGAAGAAGCGAGATCATCGTGAAGGTCGGGTAGGATCAGAGTTTGATGCGGAACACGAGCTCTATACATAATGTATGATGATACACCGCGTCTTGTACTCGTATGCGGCCTCAATCGATGTGAATGACATGTCATTGTATATTCTATTCGCCTCCGCCTCGTCCGGGGATCGTAAACACGCAAACACTTGTGTTTTAGAATGCAACGGACAAATTATTATAAATGTTACTGCTTTGTTAGACTATAAACCTTAGTAGTTCGTTTTCTACGTTTCAATAAATCTTTGTATTATTCATAATTATTATAAAATAAATGAGTCAGCAACTAGAAATACTCACAAATGAGTCGATAATTTCTCGTATTTTATAAGTTTACGCAAAGCCTATCCTAGACGTTAATTTTTGCGGTTAGAAGCAAAAGGTAGGTAAACAATTAGACACGAATGCTTTTAGTGGTGTATAAGCACCTATTGTTCTTTATGTAGGCAATAACCGCCAATTCTAAGGTTGCTTATGCGATATAACTACGCATACGTAATATAAAACGGTTTGTTTTGGGTAATGTCTATGATGTAGAAAATTTATGTTCTTCTAATACGTTTAAACGAGCGAGAATTCTTACATACATACATACATATATATATATA